>DWJZ01005639.1:0-13829 GCA_018249125.1 Asbolis capucinus | reverse complement strand
GTTCACGCCTCACTGAATAAACTTCTTCACGAACATTGGAAGCAACAAGGTGCAGCCACGTTACGGTGGGATGTACAACATGCTCTTCTCGTCCGCACTCGTCTCTAAACCAACCAGTCTATGACAATGTCACTTATTACAGGACCAGAACTTATCAATGTCGCAATACGTGTGTGTCGTAAATATAATAAAAATAAAGTAAAAAAAAATATGGCTTTGACACAAAAATTGTTTACATCAGGGATGAGAAACGCGCGGACCGCGGGCCGCATGCGGCTCTTTGACCCTTTTTAAATTTATTTTTTATGCTTTATAAGCTTATACACTTTGTCAAAGCATAAAATAATTTAACATAATAAAAGCATTATGATACAGAATTGAAGCAATATAAAAACTACATATTAATTCTAAAACGTTAGTAGATTTGATTCAGTATTTAAAGTATATATGTATGTATGTTTGGAAGAGCCAAAAATGAAATTGGACTTTTATTTAAAAAAGTTGCTCACCCCTGGCTTACATGAGTTGTACGAGAAAAAAGCGGAGTATAGAACATAATCGTTGAACTAACCAATATAATGTATAAACCAGTATAAACTTCGAATAAATCCCCAAACTAAACGTAATTAAAATATATTAACTCAAATAACATATCTATTATATTGAAATAACAAAACTGTGAAATATAAAGCACAGTTGTTTCCAGTCATAACTCAAACTAAACTGACACCATTTATTTCAACTACTTTCAATATGCTTATGAACTTTGATAATCGCTTATGGAGCACTGTAGCGGAGTACTGCTAATACATATAGAGAAGAAACGATAAAAACAACTTCTCAGCGCATGTTTTAAAAACCAAACCGAAACCAGAATAAAAACGAATTACAGATTAATTTTACAGTTGAACTTGAGCGCTACCGGCTGCATACTCGTCGTAAATATATTCATTAGAATTAAAATACACTTTCTGTACAAGCATTTTTTAATTTACTTCTTAATCATTTCTATAAATAACTGGAGAAGTAAATTTGACATTTTTTATAAACGTACACCGAGCCCCACAAAAGATCGTTCCAACTTACGTAGGCGATACGAGGAGGTAATGTCGCCGCCAAATGAGCGGAGTGTTAACATCACTTTTTGTATAGATGTATTTTGCGATTAGTTCATTTAATTTAAAAATAATTATCTATCCTGTAATAGCCTCTAGCAATAAGCTGTGATTCCATTAGTTATTTGAATGTTCATAATTATTTTAAAAATAGAAGACTAAATTTAAAACGAAATGTCACTGGCTGAAGCAACACAAAGCGTGTGTGAAAAGCAAAGTTTTGAATTCAGAACGCACGAATTAACTTTCAATGCATACAAGACAGTTGGCGCGAAAATATACAGACGCCATGTTGGTCACGTTCCGTTCGCGTAATAATGTTGCCAGCCGTGAAAACAATATCCGACGCGAGATGAATCTTACCTTTGAGGTTAAGACTTTCAAACTGTTAGTTATTTCAAAACAGTTTTCGCTATTATTAACATGCAAATTACTTCATTACTCAACATAAATAAGTCAAAGAGAAGTGTACATTTTGGGGTACAATTTGATAGGTACAAAATAAATAGTGATGCCTGGCCGGTTTAGTTTGATGTCGGCAAAAAGGTTTTTTTTAATTGTCGACAAACGAACTGGATGGTACCTTGATGATAATTCCATAAAAATACAGAAATGCCATGAATATTTCAAATCCTTGTCAAAAGCATTTCTTACCTATTAATATTATAAATGCGAAAGTTTGTGAGGAGTAATGGTTGTTAGACGATCTCAAGATCTCAACCCCTTCAAGCCTCAGAGATAGTGTGGTCTAAACTGCCACAGGCTGCTTTTATTAACGTATCTATCACGCGGGCGACGCCGCGGGGGAAAACTTAGTAGTTCTTATATAAACTGGACGCCCATTTCAAAAAAAATATCGAGATTGTAACTGTAATTAGGAAAAATACCTCCTTGGGAGTTTTATTGTCTCTATTTGCAAGACCAATCACCGTCCTTGTTGTAGCGATAGCATAACTTGACTTTCGAAAAGTGTAAAAATGTACAGATGATTGGAGCTCCCGACACCATCAATAACACGGTCTTGTTATAATAGAATCCCATCAGATCGTCATCGCGTTTTTATAAATATCCATGGACAACTCACCCACGGCCATCTCACCCCAAATTTTATTTAACAATAAATAAGTTACCGCTTGACTACCATCTCACCTGATGGCAAGTGGCGATGAAGTCTCTGATGGTAAAGCACTGACCCAGTAGAACTAAGCGTTAACTTGTACTATAGTGATCAGACAACTGATATATATATATACATACGAATGGTCCACAGAATCCCGTCCCCGATAGCTTCCATTTAACCTCTTGAAATACACAAAATAACGTATTAATAGACGAACTAAAAGTACAACAAAAGCCTGCGCTGAGTGCAGCCGCGTTGTCCAGCTTCCCCAATTAATTTGAACGTCAAGGGCTCTCGATCACCGACTGGCGGCCATCTTGTCCCGAGTGTCTTATTAGCTAAATAATACCGAATTAGCCTTTTGTACCACTGATAAAGAATGTACTTTACGAGACAGAATTTATTGCTTTCACAAAACGTTTACTATTGTGGATTGTATTGTGGAGTTGTGGTTTGTTTAGATTTCCTCTCGACTCATAGTGGCCTCGAGTGGTACTCAGTCCGGAAGGTGGTGACGTCACGACGACGAAAGTTAAGAGCAGTCTTTAAAAGTAAAGAATTTACGTTTCTGAAATATAATTTTTTTCTTTATTTTTATCACTACACGTTTTATAATTAACGCAGACCACTCCACGAAACAAATGAGAAATGATGCAACTGCGACGTCCTTTACGTCTCGATTGTTCGCTACTATGGGACGGGGAATCCCATGCCATAGCGTCGCCCCTTTTTGGGGAGCCCTCGAATTATACACAGTGCTGAACTAGTGCTTGTGGAGGATTCCTTAAGAAAGACAGCTGTGTAGTTTTTTTTTTAATGTTTGTACATTGTTCTTAAACTTACGTCACCTAATATGGCACACCCGCTCCCAGTTTCGACCGGGCTAGTAATAAACTTTTGTAATACATTTTAATCTTGTTTTTTAAAAGAGTACCGGCCTACACTAGCGTACTAAGTCCTAAGTCTGTATTATCTACATTAATATTGTAAAGAGGAAAGATTTGATTGGCAGGCTCTGAAACTACTGGAACGATTTAAAAAAATTCTACATTATCCCTGATGACGTAGGCTAAATTTAATACGAGAAAAAATAGGGATCTGCGCGAAAATTTCGACAATCTAACCCAACGTGTGGAGAAAGTACCAGTTATTTAAATAGCCGATAACAGATAGGTATTGTCTATCGAGACTTTAGGCTTATCAAGGAATTCATTTAAATATAATATATATATATATATATTATATTGTTAGTAAATTTATAACTCAAGAAGGGATTTTGTATTGTAAAATTTTGACTTTCGTTAAGTGAACTTTTGGGTCCTACGACGAAACTAATACGTCACCACTAATAGGATCTCAAATATGGTGAACGGTGGTCCAAGAAAACCATAAATGCTGCTGGGACTTACGAGTGGTCGCGTGAAATAACGTGCCGAGGAGCGCGGAGTGGTTCTTTGTTGTTATTTATTTAATCCACAGTACATCTATCATTACGGAACATTCCAATTCGATAGAGTTGTCAGAAAATGTAGATATTACGTAAAAGTTATTAAATATTAAGCATGTCAAAGCAAATAAGTATTACACTATGTCAGAAATTAAACAGTATTACATAAAAATAAGATAGATATGTTTCAGTCGTGTCAGTTGTCGTTATTATCTGTAGTAATTCTTTAAACAATGTCAAATACTGATAAATAATATCATTAATTAATTGATAAAGTTAGGTTATTTAATGTTCCTGTCGAAATATCTCAATCTCAAGCGAAATACCTCAATCGTTCTGCTGTACAAAAGAATTCAACGCTTTACGTGGCTCGTATCAACTTTGCAACCCGTAATTATCCCACTGCTGGGCTCCGGTCCCCACTTCCAATGTGTGAGACACAGGCCATAGTCCGCCACGCTGGTCAAGTGCGGATTGGGGGATTTCACACACGTTTGAGAACTTTGCGGAGAACTCTCAGGTGTGTAGGTTTCGTTTACATCGTGAGTTCGATTTCCACACAGAACAAACCTTGTACCAGCCTCTGATCAAAAAAAGAATTGTCAAAATCGGTGCACTCAGTAAAAAGCTGTGAGGTAACATATCATTGTCAACGTAGTTGCAGCCAATTAAAGACGCAATTTTAAAGATTACTCAAAAGCTGCCCGTCAGATGTCACTCAAAATTAAATGCGATGTATTTTTTTGGCGTAGTACATGCTAAATCATATGTGTTAATATTGCTACTTTTCCCCTTTACCCCTGTATAAAAAATATAAAACTAGTATAAACGAATTGAGAACCTTCTAGGTTTTTGTTAGAATCAAATCGAACCCAGGACCGCCGCCCCAGCCATTATACGTACATCCAAACCATTATTTCTTGTTATACATTACGTCACATTTCTCTATTATTGCTTATTGTTATTGAAAATATTCTGACGGCGGCTTATAATGACGGATGATTGAAACAGTATTTGTGGCGGGAAAGATGGCGGGAACAGAATATTGCAAGATAAATGGTTTCGTCGCACTTCGACCACAGCTACTGATATTTCATTTAATGTTATTAGCATATTTATTGACTCAAAGAAAATATATCTTATACTACAAAATTATACCTATCTGCACTAATGTTGTGAAGAGAAAAGTTGTTTGTGTGTTACAGATAAACACAAAAATAATTGGATTCATTTTGAAAATCCTTTTGGCTGTGCTCGTGGGTACAATGCACATCAATTGTCATTGCTACACTCGGTGCAAATTCGATGTAGAATGTTATATAAACCGTTGCCTAGCAACCTGCGACACACAGCTGACTTCAAGTTTTTGTTGGTTTATCAGTTGTTAGCTCTTTTGTACCATTACACTTTTACTTGTAAATCATACTATTTGCTTGGTGATTAATGCACAAAGTGTATTAAAATGAAAATCAATCAATTATTAGAGTATAAAACAAAATAGTGAAATGTTGTTAACTCCTTCATGAAATTAAGGATGTCAGAGTATGAATTTGTGAATGATGTTGTGTGCTGTAATTATTTTGTGTGAGTGGTATGACTACATCTATTTGTAGTTTGTACTTGTTCTTTGATCTATACTTAGTTTAATAACTAATTATCGAAAATATAATTTTAGTGTTTAGTGGAACAAATCTCAATTACGTAAGTTGGTGAAAACCCTACAAAAGATTTTTTTATGGTTTGTTTACATTCATTCTGGATCGAAGATGCACCGAGTATACACAGCTATAACCGTCCTAGTAGAGATGAACTTAACAGTTAAAATAAATAACACTGCTGACTGCTGACTGCTAACATTAATGAACACTCACATTCACCAGTTAGTTTTAGCAACTCTTAAATCTGTTTCATTTACACAGAATCCTTCTACTGGGCTCAGGTCCCCTGTCACAACGTGATGGGTACACATTCCCCGGACAACGCTGGCCGACTGCGATTGGTAGACATCACACAACTTTATATTATCCCGAACAATAAAATATATTTTTCCTGATCATTGGATTTTAGGAAACGACGTAAGACGACTACGACGACGAAGTCGGGCAGTTACTAAAACTATAAGGCGAGCAATTCTTGGGTTTATACCTATGTAAGCAATTGAGTCCTACAATACCACATTATCATTAAAATTAAAATTGAAAAGTTTTAATATGTTTTTTGTCAATTAGTCGATTAATCGAGGGTTTTTTTTCTCTGCGGTTTTATGTAATATTGTAGAAAATTAAAAATGTCCTTCCTGTCAATTCCTTCTGTCTTCTCGAACCACAAACAGTCTGAGACACCAATATCTCTTTAGTTGTTGTCTTCATTCTTGTACGTTTAGTTATGATATATTACAGTAAGCTGCAATGTTAATATAATAGCCAAGTACATAATAGCTGACTACCAATGACAGCTGGTTTACCAATATGTGTTAATATTTAGTCATTCAAAATTCAATTTTCAAAAAGACACTTCATGTACGATTCGAATCCATTTTAATCACGGAATAACAAAGTTGTTGTTCTTTGCATTTTAACTGTCATTTAAAAAACATAATTACCACAGATTAAAAAGATTTATCATTGAATATGACACAACCATATAAATCAAGGTAATATTTGTATACAGCCAAAGATTTTGCAAAATGGCCGCGCGTAAAGTTGATGCCATTAAAATGTTAATTAAAGCCAGCGTTTGATATCAACTTGGATTTAAACTTACCGTCGATATTAAACAGTTATGAAACGAATTAAACTTTACACATTCTTAACAACAACCGTTTAAGAATATAACCGTGTATGACAATCAAAAATTGAGAATCTGATTTTTTTCGGAATTTAAATTCGAAACAGAGTTCTAAGTACTTGAATTAATCTGATCCAGAAATAATATTTAAAATTGGACCTAGAAATACGTCCGCTTTAAACAGCCTTCAGCCCCATGCATGTCGTCATTTTAAAAATGCTTAAAAACCTATATCTTATCAAGTGCATAAGAATGAAAGTTATATGGTTTTATATTCGATGACGGCGCATATCTTTACTTTCATCGCTATATACTAAAAATCAAAACCTCTGTATGTTACTAAGCTTCATATTTTAAACCTTGCAACGGATTTTGGTGCCGTTTTCACTGTGTCCGCGTCTGGAAGACAAATAAAATACTTGGTTTTGTTTACAATATATTGGTCCACGTCAAAAACTAAGTAAATACAGTGTTCAGAGAATAAATAGCGTGTGTTGTGCAGCGCGCGGACACGGTCGCAGAGAATCGGGGACTATTGATTTGTGAAGGTTTCTACACACAAAAAAATCTAATAAAATATTTGTTTATTGAAGCAAATTCAATACTTGTGATGAAGCCGTCAAAAGCACTATTTTCGAGAGCTGCCAGCGCTAGCTAAATCGTATGATATATCAAAATATTATACGGAGGGTATGCATATCATAAAAATAGACTGTTTTATCAACACGCCATGCGGACGAAGCCGCGGGCAGACACTAGTTTATAATATTAGTAAGAAAATAAGTATACAGGTGTGTTTGATGGCACCAGCCAACGACATCAGTGACCGGCGGCCGTACCAGAAGTCACGCACGTCTGTTGGTACAACAGACCGCCTAGTTATATTACTGAGGCAACCAGCCTGTCTAATCGAATCGTACCTACATATATTATGTCCAACGGGTGTAAGAGCGGGGTACCCAGTAATGCAGGTCTTCCACCCAGTACAGGGGCCCTTGCGTAATGTTTGTAATTGACGTACATGAAGTGAATAAAGATTCTTTGAATTTTTGAATTTGAACATTTAAAAAAAGTGAAGCCAGTGGCCAGTACAGCAGGCCCGCAGTGTAGAGGAAGTTATAGAATCTACGTAGCTGCGTAACCGTAAACATAAATCTGTTTTTTTCCGATCTGATTTTAATTCGTCGTAATTATATAAAATAATTTAATATTCTTCTTAAATCTATTTTGTTATTATATTTTTGTAACTGTTCTTAACTTGTATACTGATGTTTAATATATACATAAGTCCGATTCATAATTGTAATGTATTGTACATTTTTATTTTTAAATTTTTTCACATGTATTGTTGAATACCAATAAAAATCTAGTGACTATTGGCCATTTGGCATGACGGCAAAACGCGTTCATTTTTCAACCGACTAAACTTTTTTAATGCAGCACAACAAAGTAACAACCCCGTAATGACAAAAAGTGAAATTAATTTAAAGTTAATTTAAACAAACATTGCAGAAGTCAAACTACACATCTTTATGCTACGAGTATGTTACGGGTGCTCACGATATATGTTTTACGTATCGATATTTCGACCCAGTAGCATGAATCATGCACCCGGCCGCGCTCAGCTCAGTTCAGCTGGGTAGTTAGACACGAAAACCATATATCGTGAGTACCCGTAATATAGCATTATATACACAGCCCACGATGAATCAAGTTTAAAATGATATTAGCTATCATTACAAATCCAGTGACGAGTCACGGTGGAAGTGACAAGGAAATGATGTGTAGTTTTGGGAGCGTTCACAGCCGGATGGGTCGTGTCGGTGCTCAGTGATTAAGTTAGCCAACATTACTGAGCTCTTCCGTGCTTCGGAGGGCACGTAGACCCCGGTTGTTATCAGTAGGTAGCATTCGTTAATAAATAGGTAAACTTTATTTAACTCGGACCCCGATTCATATGAGTTAGTAATTATTAGTAACACTGGTAACTCGTTGGTTGAGTATGCTGCGTGCTGCGTGCTGCGTGCAGCGTGCTGCGTGCTGCGTGCTGCGTGCTGCGTGCAGCGTGCTGCGTGCTGCGGGCCGGCAGTCACCAGAGTGCTCAGTATTGGGCCATCAAGGCGTTCCATCATATTTCTTTCACAGTCATATCTCTATTTTATTATTATGAATGTGAAAAGTCTGTTAATTTTACATATATTTTTGTGTTGGATAGTCCATTTACCGAGGAAGGTTATGGTATACTTTTTATCTGCTGGCACAGCGTTATTCCCGCGGAATTACATTTTAAAATTACTACTTTGAATATTGGATCAATAAAATATATTCCATGTTATGTCCTGAATCAATATTCCAATTATTTAATCATGTTTATTTTAAAACTGGACAGTATTATAAACAACTCGCATTTTTAATGATGTTTTCTATTTTGATACATTTAAATTATTCAATTAATATTTATATAATTAATATTTATAAACGACGATATAAGTATCACTAAATTCGGTGATCGAACATCGTGATGCAACTTGCTGAAAGTTTTATAAATGAGATAGTTTCCAAGGATGGATGGATGTTTGTGACTCCTTCACGCAATAACTACTGAACCAATCTGTATAAAATTTAGCACAGAGATAGATTATATACTGGAATAACACGTAGGCTACTTTTTATCAATGAACCTAGCACGGAGGCGAAGCCGTGAACTCACACGATTTTTTTCCATAAAGTTCTGGAATGCGTGCGGAATCCATTTGGCCAGCGTAGAGGACTATGGCCTATATTATGGCCCTTACATTGTGAGGCCCCGAGCCCAGTATGTACGAGTGTGTATGTGGTCGACTCACCTGCGGTATGTGTGTCCGGCGCGCGCGGTGTCTCCGAAGTGCGTCGGCCGCGGCTCTCCACGCCTTATATTACCGGCCGCGTACTAACACCACCTGTGGAGTAGACCTCCCACACAATACGACCAACGCATACATATTTTATTCTAAACAATCATTTCTATATGTATACTTAGGATGGTATTTTTTTAGTGTACCGATATATTCTTTATTCTAATTAAAAATTAATTTCTTTATAATATATATTATGTAGAATGTTATTTTTGAGTGTATTGGTGTGTCAGCAAGTTGGAGAAGAAACGGCGAAGCAATGGATTCTGTGGATACAATCACCTCATTGTAACAAACGTAGGTGTATCAGGGGGGCCCTCCTCCCGGCAGGGAGGAACAGTCTATACAGGTACATCAGACTCAGTCTCAGTTGTAGAACCTGTACATAGATATGGCCGTCTGATCGCAAACGATCCTACCTTGTTCTTGTGATGATCAGACAACCGATAAATACATATATATTTTTAAATATTTACTTGTATACATCACAGCCATGAATTGAAAGGAATTTTAGACATACAAACTTTTTTGACAAGGTTGTATGGGAAACATTCTTTTCGAATTGTGGCGAAAGTATGTTTCATCACAAATTTTATCTTATCAATAAAGTGGAAATCTTACGATTTATAAGCTTAACACTAACGTTTTAATACCCACCAATGCCCATTCCGCCATAGAACGAGCCGATGCACGGCGGGTATCCGTATCCCTTCGTCGTAAGCATCCCGCCAGTACGAAAGACGCGCTTCGCCTCGTTTTTTATCATCCATACCGCTAAGGACTGGAATAAGTTGCCGCGTCAGTGTTTCCGTTCGATTACAATTTAAATGTATCCAAGTCTTCTACTAAGAGCTTCTACTAAGCTAATGCGCTTTACCGTCGCGGACTTTAGATCCACATACCACCAGCTGGGATCGTAGTCAAGTGCTAACTTATTTAAGGTAAAAAAATCACTAGACCAACATGTCATTCGAAGTATTTCGTATGCAGAGGTTGGATATAAAATTGTTCTTATAAGTATAATCGTCTTAATGCAACTCCACGTCTTGTCCTGTCCTCTCATCTGTGAACGCATCGTTCAGGACAGTTGAAGCAGATTTCGTGATTTTTATATATCGAGTATAAGCACGGTACATAGAGATATTTTAACACACTTAAAAAAGGAGGAGGATCTCAATTCGACTGTAGTTTTTTTTGTTCGTTGCCTCGTAACATTTTACGGCTGTACCGATTCTGATGATTATTTTTAGTCAAAAGCTGGTGCCTACCATGTGACCCAATTTAAACAACAGCGACATCTGCCGAGTAGTTTTTTATTTTATCACCATGACATGACTTACACTCAGTTTTTTTTCCCCGACTGTATTCTTCTGGCCTACACGAGGGAAAGAAAGAAAGAAAAAGAATAGGTTTAGTATGTATTTGTTATCTAATAGAATCTATGATAGCAACTTATCTATTGTCTGTGGAAACAGGTACTACCGCTGGACACTTGGTTGATTCCTAAGTCAGTAAATAATTTGAAGGTAGCTTACTGGAGTAGGTTTTTTTTTATTTATCATTTTAAATGAGGTATCTTGGCCCACAACATACATACATGTAATGTATGTGTAAATATAACATACATATATTCGTATAAAACTTATCACTTTAGTCCGGCGAAGTGAGACCACTGCCCGTGACTCCCGGTGGCCGCCGACGTCAGCCGACTGGCCGCAGCTCCCCGTCCAACAACAGCGGGAGCGGCTCGGCCGGCACGCGCACAGCAACCTCAGGTCCACTGGATGCCGCGACTCCAACTTTTCCTACCCTATAGTTCGTCATCTTCTCTATATACTATACCATATATATACAGACCTCCGTGGTTTGATGCAACCGAGGACATACAATAATTATATTCTATCAATTGGACTTTCAGTAAACGGTAAGTTCCTATGATAAAATAAATCATTTTACTTTAATTTTGACTTAGTTATCCCCAATATGTCGGTGTAAGTTATAATATGTCGGTGTAATCTTAATCAAGACAAGGAGCGACTCACGCTTGACCGCCGTTCGTTAATTACCCCGCGACTGCACACTCGTAAAAGTTTAATTAAACATCCCTGATCTCCCATCAGCCGCTCCTTACCAGCTATTTTTAGGAGACAATGAATTCGGGGCTCAGCAAGATGCCGTACGTACACCATCGGTTATATATCGTGCCCCTATTCTCATTTTAAATGACTTTAAAACATGTAGAAATAAAACAATGTTCACTTGTTATGTTGTAAGCAGACAGTCTCGCTACTCTCTACTCTGTACAAATTTTATTTAACTTTCAGTGTACCGATGTACCGATGTACCGATGTTTGTATATTAATATGTTAGTTTATTTGTTAAGTGTTTGGGTCAAATCTCGCAAATTTAATTAGACCCACTTCCTCTTACACTACGGAGCGGAATTTTTGCATAAACCTTCCGTCCTGAAGACAATGCATTTTTATGATAAGCATGAGCTGATGCTACGTTCAAGAGTGGCTCCCGACAAGGGAACTCCTCAACCAATGCCAAGAGCTAATATCTCTTCAGCTAAAACAACAGGTCCCGCCATCGTCCTAGTTTTCAAAACACTCTGATATTTTATTATAACAAACCTACCACCTGTTTTCTAACAAAGCTTGTATGACCGTCATATTTCCCATACATTGCATTAATAGTGCATTCACTTAACACGCTCCTTCATTGCTTTTACTATTCTTTTCATTCCTGCGAAACAAGGTACCTTAGGCCTTGTCATAAAACTAACTTTGTGGTTATACAAGGCATATAAGACCCCGTAATCCTTACGGAACTTGACACTGTATTAGTAGTTTTACGTAACCTAAGCGATCATTAGAGTAAGCAACAGCGACCGCGGTCAGTGAGAGGATGGGTGACCGCTGGTCACAAAAATGGTACTATTGCATAAATACAAAGTGTCTATGGTAATATTATCGATAATAAACAATTTTCATGCCCTATGTCAGCCCCCTCCAGCAAGGCAGCCTATGTTTTTCCGTACGTTGTGTTCTATCTCTGTACCAAGTCTACTAGTCATATTCACTGGTTCAAGCGTCAAAAGGCAAAAGACAAACGGAAAGACCAGAGTTTCATTTATAATGTTAGCAAGGAATATTTCTTCGTTGCGATATTAGGTCCAAGAATCTGGTATTGAGATACACCTCTTTACATATATATACATATAAAACTTTATTAACATGTTTATGGGTGGTACATAACATATATGAAGTCTCTGATTCCCGAATTAGTTTAGAACTGTGTTTCAGGTAACGGAACAGGAACGGCTGGATGTCTACGGTAGGTGTAGTGTTACTTTAAGAATTGCTCTTTGGACTTTATCTCAATACCGCATCTTAGATATCTCTCTGATCATTTGTTTCCTACACCAAATGAAGTTGAAGTTTTACTTTGCCACGACTTCTGTCTTGCATTTCTTAGCAACGTAAGAAGTGGACAAGGTGTGTTAGACCTGGTTTCGCACTGAACGTGTTAAGAGTTGCGAAGATAGTTATAAACGGATATCGCTCGAGTTAACAATTATTGTAAATGCTTCAGTGTATCGTTGCGCGCTGCGTCGGCCGGCATGCTGCTCCAGACGCTGTTTGCGGTGGCCGCCGCTGCGGGCTGTGGCGCTAGTTACCATGAGCAGTACAGAGGTGAGTTACAAATCGTATTTGTACATTCTGGCATTTTATCTCTGTATTTTATTTTATGTGGTCTAATTGAAAGATACCTTTCTCTATTTTAATATCCTACTGATGTTATAAATGCGAAAGTTTGTGAGGATGGATGGATGTTTCTTATTTTTTCACGCAAAAACTCCTCAACAGATCTCACTTAAATTTATGACAGGGATAGATTATGGCCTGGAATAACATACATACTATTTCCGCGGCGGATCCTGGTCCCTAAAAGCCTACTTATACATATGCTTTACTAGAGCGAAGTGAGAGCAATTTTTACATATTGTTGATAGTAATTTCCAAATATCTGTAAAGATTAAATACAAACAGAAATAATTATTGTGATTGTTTCAGTTCCAATAATATCGACGGAAAAGTGGGAAGCGTACATCTTCGAGGGCAAGGAGTACATCATCCAGAACCTGCCGCTGACGTGGCAGGACGCTGGCCTCCTGTGCCGGTCAGTAGTTACAGCCCACTGCCCCACTACTGGGCTCGGGCCGCGTCGGTTTATTGGCAGACTTCACACACCTCTTGCCTCCCATTTGAGAGTATTGTTTGGTAGTGCTAATAATATGACCAATTAGAAAGTTAGTGTGGATGGATGGATGTTTATCAACTTACCTACAACGCAGGCGAAACCGCGGGCAGAATCTAGTATAATATACATACATATATGATGTGTCTATTACTATTATTTAAGATTTAGTTGAAATGAAATGCATTTATTTCGTCTTAGGA
>DWJZ01005638.1:0-13830 GCA_018249125.1 Asbolis capucinus | reverse complement strand
GATGCTGGGTATTATTGAGAAAAATTACAAAAATAGTTTTACGCAACTGCTAGTAGTAATATGTGATGTTCTTCTGCTGCAGACTAAACATAATAGTGGGAGAAGATACTCATATGCTGGATATTTCTAACCACCGTTCAAGTTATCGCATACCTAGCTGCTTGCATGCCAGTAATTTCTACACGTGAACTCACTTTTAATGTTGTAGTCATTAAAATGCACTTTATCGTTTAGCAATAAACCTTGAATGACTTTAGTATCGTAGCGAATTCCCTGTAAACCTTTTCTAAATGGTCTGCAAGTGCGAAAAGGTCTCCTTTTTTATATGTCTTTTAGTCATTCTCTTTCTCATTCATATTCTGTCACGTGTTATGGGGCAGTAGACCTATAATGACATAATCCTGAGAATGCTTCTATTCATTCAACCTCAATTCATATAACTAATCGCCGTCGGTACATAGAAGATGTTTTGGAACTATTAATGACGGTTTTTAATTTAGAGTATAACCCCAAACTACTTTTTGAAATTTTCCGTCTCTTTATTCATTTGTTTGTCTGTTCCTTTGTGTGCAGTAATCTTATAAAATTCTATTCCTATTCAACAACAGCTTCCACTCCAGATACATCATGTTAATCTTGGATTATTTAATCTTAATGTTTGTTTATCAAAATCGCTTCATAAATGAAAAATAAAACATATATGTCAATTTTAACAATCTCGTATACGACTTTAGTTATACAGAAGAGAAAGCAGTCACGCAAAATAAAAACACTCATTTGTTACATAGTTAACTAATTAAATGTCTCTTACATAAAATTGTTTCTACTCTTAATTAGTTAATTAGATGCTTGAATACGAACTAAATAATTTTAATATCACAGACTGGAGCTAGTTCTGTCGCGTCATGCTAGATCGCTGTATCAGTTACAATAGAATGTTATTAACCTTGTTTTGACATTGGACCTCGAAAAAATCCTTTTCGATTCTAACTAAATAGTGATGTTCAGTTGTGAAAACACTCATATAAATCGATAAAATGTTGACTAATTCTCGTTTTACCAAACAATTTTAATGTCGTTTAAGTTCAAGTCATTCGATTGCAATTCGATTGAAATTTAGTATTCACATATATGTTAACTGCGCTTCAATAGAATTTAAAAATACAGTTGATATATTTTGAACGACTTTCGAATCGATGTTATTTCAACAAGCGCTTAAGAAATTTAAGTGTAAAAAAATATAAATAAAAAAATATGTATATGCTGGCTGTGGAGAGACTAAAACTGCCTCCTTACCTTATATTAAACACCCTACATGTAACAGGCCACTACTAAAACAGTTTTGTTAGTCCTGAAACAATGGTTATTGCGCAAATACACCTTGTTACGTCACTGTATGTATCGAATCGAATATATCGTTTCAAAAACATGTTGATACAACTGCTGCGGCACACTGACATTGGTTGTCGCGAATGATCAAGAATGATATTTTAGGTATTTATAACAGTTTAAATTTAATTTGATCTAGTGCTCTATATAGTTTCAGGACTTGTATTTTTGTACTTGATTTCACCTGCGTGTGTTATTTCAGACTATTTTTGGAGAGCGTGCGCAGGAATTGTATGATTTGATTCTCCCATTTTCTTTCTAACATCGAACAAGCCGTCGCACGGCGGGTATCCGTCCGTCCTCGAAGATGTTCCACCAGTACGAACGTCTCGCTTTTCGGCTTCTTTTATCGTGCGTTTCGTGAAGGACTGGAATAAGCTACCCGCGTCAGTTCCCGCATGATTACAATGTAAATGTCTTCAAATCAAGAGTGATTGTTTTTTGCTAAATTAGCGCGCTTTACCACCTAGACCACGTCGCAGCTGTCAGGCGGGATTGTGGTCAAGCACTAATTTATTGAATATTAAAAAACATGATTATAATCTATCCCTGTGCGGAATTTTATTCAAATCCTTTCGATGGTTTTTGCATGAAAGAGTAAATATTCAATTTCACATTTTTATATTAGTAGGATTGTTTGCTGCTCCATGTATTTACACAGGATATAGTAAAAATAGGCATTGTAGTTTCATGTTGTCAAGTTGTGATCCATGCAACCGGGTTTGGTATCGGTATTATTCACTATGATCGTGAGTACCTCCTTACGGCACTGAAAAATATAATTTAATAAGATTACTGGTAGGAAAAATCTTTATAAGTTTTTCTCGCAAGTGTATCACAAAACGTATGACACGCGTGTGCATTGATCTTTAACGACTAAACACACTTGTATAATAATCTAGTATTACACACCGTTCACCAGCTATCACCGCGTAATTTATTTAAATCGTTCACTTTATTATGTATTTAGAGCATTCGTCAGTTGAACATTCTCACACGAAACTGGCTGGCAACCCGCTGGTTTCGTGTGAAAGGCGTGAGCTCTTGTCATGACACTCATTTTCTCTTGAACTGATTCGGGTTTTAATTTAACAAATAAAGGTCTGATACCTGTTTCTACTTCGTGCAATCTGTGGCACTTAATTACATTGGGTCTTATGAATAATGTTTATATGAAAGGTTGCACTATTATTTCATAATTCTTTATATATAAAATATGGTGGTAAAAGAAATTATATTGAGAATATAATTTTTTTGCCGTAGCAGCTTGCAAAGTCGTTTTATAACAAGTATAGAAATTTTATTTTAAAAGTAATCAAGAAAAATTCTATTATTATTATGAAGGAATTTATTTATGTTATAAAACTTATATTTTAATAGATTTATTTTATATTGCGTATTAAACAATTTGTCACATATAAAACACATCAAGGTAAAGGGAGCTTTTTATAATTTTTACACCCATCCTATATCTATTCTTTAGGACTAGGGATGTACGCGGATTTTTGTTAACCTCCGTTTTATGTTTTAGCTACTATATTTTATTTATTTATTCATTAAGGATCTACAGCATTTTACAATTTCTCTTATATAACAGTGCGATCAATTTTCAGGAGTGTACATCATTGTTGACCCGCATTATATATATACCTGTATAACTTTTTTTGTAATTACTGTACCAAATGTTGTCAAATTAAAGTAGTATATAAGTAGTGTTGTATTAAAACTTTTGTAGCCAAACTGATTAAAATTCCGAAACCAATTTGTGTGGATGTTACTAAAATAACATAAAAAAGAATAATTTTTTTATGTTATTTTAGTAAAAAAGAATAATTTTTTTATGTTATTTTAGTAATATACTTACCTAGCTCAATTTATTTATATTAAAAAATCAATCTATATTTCTTTATACGCACTAAATTATTGAATATAAAAAAAATAAAAGTAAATAAGTAAACATCACAAAAGTTGTTACGTCCTATATCTCTAAGAAATTTTCAGTCCGCCTTTGCCACCATCAACTTTCATTAGATAGATGGCAGGGGTCGGCAACCCGTGACAACCAACACAAAAGTTCACAAAACCCATACACGACGCAACTTAGCATTTATTGTAATTCTCGCGACATATGAAATGTGGTCCGAACTCATCCTTATTTGTGGCGCTTATATAATAAAAGGTTGCCAACCCATGACTAGTGATGAGGCTAGTGGAAGTACGAGACGTACGTACTCAATACGAGACGTCATTCGTTTCACTGGCGTACCACGAATTTAGAGAGCCCATTACCGTATACACTCTCTGGAACAATGTCATGCCTCATTAGCACTGTCTAGCGGGATTTTCGTATGACGCTAATGACACATTTTGGTTCTATTTGACTTCAGATTACTGCAGATACTGTAAAATAAGTAAGAAAGTGATAATTTTTTATGTTACTTGTTCTTTAGACGGTCGCTGATAGTCTTTTTAAATTCTTATTGTACTTCGTTCAGAAATTGCAGATACTTTCCAATTTCAACATTCTACAAATAGGCTTGTGCAGCCTGGGCCTGCCGAGGTGTCCTTTCTTATACTCAATTAATATATGTGATAGATGAACTTTTTTTTTAACAACCTTTATTTAACTTGCAGTGTATGTTTGTATATTAGTATGTTAGTATATTTGTTTGTTACGGGTCAAACCTTGCAAGCTTAATTAGACCCACTTCCTCTTACACTACGAAGCCGAAATTTTGCATAAAGTATTCATCCTGATGACAATGCATTTTAATGACAAGCATGACCTGATACAACGTTCAGGATTTGCTCCAGGCAAGAGAACTTCTCGACTTAACAATACAGTTATGAAATTTTGATGGATCTATAATTAAAGCTTGTGTTTTTAAATATTTTTAACAAAACTTGTCCTCTTGTACAAGTTGTAAACGTGAATCTACATACGTATGTGAAACTCACACACAGAGAGGCTTTCTTTTACTTAAGCTGTTACTATTTTTATATGGATTGTTTAAAATCATTCCAAATTCGAATTATAGACTTATTTTTAAATCATTCCAAATTAAAATCTTGTGTCGCCGTATCATTATTGCGTTACGAATCGATACGCAAGTCGGTACGTAAATCGATAAATACGATAACATGTGTTATCTCGATTACGTTTTCATAATTCGTTCTTGTAAAGACGTTACGTAATTATTACATATCTATCAATTTAGAAAACGTCATTTGCGCCACTTAAAAACTCATTAGGAACTGCATATGTCTTGTAAAGTGGTTTTGTAGTGGGAATATCTTCTTAAGCTATTAATAGGCTGATATTCTAGTACATTAATAAATTATGATAAGTATTTTTGTCCATTCTTTCACCTCTGTTTATTTTATGATCTAAACTGACGAACGACCAGAAGGATCATTTTATGATAACAGATAACTGCTGCTCATGTCTAATGCAGGCCAAGAAAAAAAGAAGGAAGAAAGAAGCAACCAGGAACAATGACACTACTGGACATGCTGTTCAAGAATTGGTGACGGAAGAATCAAGGAGGAAGAATAACTAAAAGATGGCGAAAAAAAGTAGCTAGTAATCGTAACCGACGTCTATTTTTAGATAACTGTAATAGCCAAGATTGCTTATTTGAACCATCAACGAACAACCACGACTGCGGTCTGTTAGTTTGCTGAGGATTGAAATGCTGAGATGGAATTACGTGGCAACTTCTAAATGTAATTTTCGTAATAGTTTCCATTCCAATAACTTAGCAGATGAAACGACAAAATCGTTTTGTAAGTTGTAAATGGGTACTTAAATTCCGTTGAAAATAGAATGCTTGTTTTGAAACTGTGTTACTGCGTATCAAACTAACCGAACGGAACCAAAAGAGGCCTATCATAGCCCAAAGCAACAACTAAAACCAACAAAGTTTATTAAAAATACTTAAAAACACAAGCTATAATTATAGATCCATAATACAAAGCAACACAAAAAATTCAAAACTGTATTGTTAACCGTTGAGGAGTTCCCTTGTCTGGAGCCAATCCTGATCGTAGTGTCTGGTCATGATTGTCATAAAAACGCATTGTCATCGGAACTGATACATTATGCAACATTGCAGCACTGTAGTGTAAGAGGAAGTGGGTCTAATGAAGCTTGCAGGATTTGACCCGTAACAAACAAATATACTAATATACAAACAGACACTACAAGTTAAATAAAAACTTGTAAACACCAAACAAATAGTAGCTGCAGAATTTGATTAAGTAATATTACATATACAGAATTTGATTTTAACTGCAAATAACAAAAACAATAAACAGATCGTGAGTACCTGATTGCATTTAAAATTCAGATTTTGAGTTTGGGGAAATGTTGCTCGAACTTGAATTTATTTGGGAATTAATTGACCCATGAAAAAGGTTGCCATGTGATATTCCCCTTTTTTTCCTCTTTGCTTCCCAAATAAACGCGTTTAACACATTACTTTCTCCTGTTCCCAACATACAATAATTTTATTATTACACAAATTTGTTCGTATTCAATGTTTCAGACAAAAGCGACTTTCACAATGAGATCAATAATACCGATCTCGATTGGCGGCGATCGCGTTTCCAGTTTCCACTGTTTTCTATTGAATTACATTTCTTCATTGCAATTATTTAGGCAGGTGGTTTCGAAAATTTTAATTTGAAAAGTAAAATCAAACTTAGCCTCATTGCCTTTCACGATATTATACATTGAAATATTTACTGAGAAAAGTTTATTTTTTAAATATAAATAATTCCAACTTGAGAAATTTGATTAATATTACTTTTGTTTTTTCTAACGTTGACACAGATTAAATATTCATTAAAATGAGCATGTGTTTAAAACGGGTGTTGTTTATCTCTTGTTTTATCAGTTTCCCTCCAGCCAGTTTTTAATTTAATAATTGTGTTTTGTATATATGTAAGTATGTATCTTATATGTAAGTACATATGTATCTTATTTAAAATAGGTATTCATATATTAATAGATTTTCCCATACTGTTAAAAATATTTTTGATAACAGTGTATTCAATAGTAATTAAATGAATTGAAAACTGTTTATTTCGTCTTAGGAACTAAAAGGTCACTTAACGAAAGTCAAAATTTTACAATACAAAGTCCCTACTTGAGTTATAAATTTGCTAACAATATATTAAATACATAGAATTACTGTGAATAACAACGTTCAACATTTTTATTTAATATATATAAATTTGGACAATATTCGAAGAGGTTTACAAGTTTTGTGTCAAAAATTATATTCGAATCGTGGTTGAGGTGTAACTGACAATTTATCCAAACGATGTAACGCTTTACGCCGCACTCAGAGCCTTCGATAGCTTCTTTAATCGTTTCTTAGTGTATTATTAAAATTTATAATTTTATACCCATTGCGTTAAAATGAGAGTAACAATAAATACAGTTGAAAATTTAAATAAAATGTGTTTATTGCATTAAGTGTGGCCCGCACCAATATCTGTATAACATTTGAGGTCTTCACATAAGAAAAGGTTGCCGACCCGTGCTATTTCGCTAGACCCTGTTCCAGTAAACGATTTAATTAACCATTAACGATTCTGAGTATTGCAGTCAATTGTATCACATATGATCCTAGACTTATCCTCGTATGTCATGTTGTTTATAGAATTCTAATCAAAGCTTGTAAACACTTATAAACATTGTTACCTAAAGCGCATCAAAATTACATTACGTCACTGTCAAAACTGACAATGACATATGACATAACATACTACAATGTCAAGTGTATGTTTTTATCGACAGAGCAAAGGCATAAACGCTATTATGCCGTAGTTGATGACGGTGTTAAGGTCCATTTCGGAAAACCGAATTGAAACCAAAAAAATATATAAAAATAACTTTGTAGAATCTACTATTTTTATAAAAAGCAGTTACTTTCGTTTAAGGGAAAAAAGATATGTCAATTAAAATTGTAGCGGTGAAATTGATTGACTGTTTATTCTAATATTCTGTTATTGACTAAATGTCCCTTGCAATACTATAAGTTGATACCAGTAGTTATAGTATAAACAGTGTTTCTATTCAGCCATAAGAAACTAAATTGCGTTTGAGTAACAAATCTTTCTCCCGCATTAGCCACGGATTTCGTTTGATTGTGCCAAGAAGCGTACAATGTTGCCATGTACAGAATTATATTTTCCTTAAATACATCCTTATCACGACGAAGTGTTTATTATAAAAAGTACGTATAAAATAAAATACACTAAAAACTACCAACACGGTTTTTGTACAATCATGTAACATAGATAAATATTACAGACACAGCTTCTAAATATAGACATAAAAAGAAGGAAAACATATTTTGATGTTCATTACGGGTACTCACGGTACACATACGTTTTCGTGCCGATATTTCGACCCAGTTGTACACATAATGTATACAGTGCACGATGAGACGAGTTTAAAATAATATATTTTGATGTATTTTCTAACGACCAGGCCATCAATAAAAAAAAAATCGATTAATATAATTTATATCGATATCTCAACCCAGTTGATAGGTCGTAGTCACGGCAAGACAGTCTTGACAGTCCTGTAATAATCGTGAGTACCCGATAGAATTTTCAAATGTTTATTAAATCCAAATTCAAAAAGATTAAAAAAATACTTAAATAATTTTCTTTGATGAAGGAAAATCATGAGGCAAACTGCATATCTGAAAGTCTTCAAAGTGTGAAGTCAACGAAACCACATTTTGACCAGCATGGACTGTACCAGAACCCCTCCCATTGTGTGAAGTAATTATGGTTAAATTAGTTATGGGTCGCAGATAATATAATTTAATGTATTTATTTCGACAAACAATATAACATAATAACATTGTTGAATAAGGACATGCTGAAATTTATTTACACAATAGGTCGACCTACAGGATATGAAAACCTATTTTCCTACTAAATCCTTATCAAAGCGAAATGTTAGCGAATAAACTTAATCATTCGATAACTGGACGTTTTTATATTGACTAGTTATATAAGGTGCTTTCGCTCCGGTGAAACTGTTTCGAAGCCGGTTACTCTGTCGCTCTATCAACTGCACTGCATGCTACCATACGTTGGCCTTTACAAGTGAACTTTATGACACTTTATTTTAGTACTATCGTGCAATGTTAGTTAGCTTTTTACCGCGACTACATTCATTTCAAAAACACTGGATATTTTTTTGTTTAAAATTTATCAAAGGCGCAATTTTAAAAAAAGTAATGCGTGACCTATTGCTTACAGAATCAATTTTATAAGTCTATTAATAAATTAGCAATTTATAAAAATAAAATATTTTAATAGTCAAAGAAAAAACTTCGTGTAATATATTGTGCTTATAAGAAATAAAAAATACTGTACCTAAATAGGAATTTGTTTATGTTCAAATTATCATCACATCTGTGGCATGCACGCTGCAGAATGAGGAAAATCATTTTCCTATATTATTGTACGTTGTTTCTGATATAATTAATGGCTGGTTTTGTCATATAATTATAAGACACTAGTTATGCCCTCGTTTCGCTTCAGAAGAACCAGTTACCAGACAAAAGTAGTTATTGTGACATAACTGTAACATAGTATCGCGGATTTGTTTGATGTCCGTTATAAAATGGTAGTACATCACTTTGCTCTATTGTTCGCATCTTCCGAACGCGATATAAAGATGTTTTTGGTATATTTTTCACTCGTTTATTTATAGTACAAACAAACAAAAAACTAATCAAATCTTTCTTTTGTATATAATTAGTGTAAACTAATGTGACCCTGTGGCACGGATAGGGAGCCGACCGCGCGTTGGAGCTGCGCAGCCTATTCATAATCCACCACACTTTTAAATTAGACACCCTTGTATTGACAATACAATATTACGTATACTTATTGACCGTAACTACTCATAGCACCATAAAACTAATGTTTTTTACTTGCTACATTACTGAACAGAAGTAACACCTTTAATAGGACTTTTCCTCATTCCTAATACTGTTGTTATTTGTACTTAGATAATAAAAAAACCTGGGAATTATTGCGTTTTAATATGAATTGTTAATTCCATTGGCTTCAATCCATTGATGACCCAGTACTGGTCGTTTTTTTTACTGAGGAGGTCCACAGCTTACTTCTTGACTCTGCTCCAATGCCCCAACACTTGGGTTTGCCCCAACACTTGGATTAATCAAATTCAAATAAATTCACATAGTTATTAAGTACACATGGACGTCAATATTTTTTCTAATCTACCGCCGTTTCGGAATTTTGAGGTAAAGAAACAGTGACAGCAACTCCTCAGCACATCTTTACGTCCTGAAGGTATGTATCTTAATTGAATTCTAATGATAACAACCGCTACCGACAGCTTTAGGTAATCTGAAGCACAGGAGCAATGAATTTTTGCCACTAACGGTCACCCGGTCAACTGGGTCCTTTTTTCATCACCCCGGCTTGAGAGACTGCGAGCTCAGAGGCGACCAAAAATTTTTGACGCAATCTGTTAGAAAACATAAATTTTATATTAATTTGTATATTTAATTGTGCTTGTCGCCTTAATTGGTGATATTTTTTAAAAATATTTAACTGTATTAAATTAAAGTAAATACTTAAAGTTTCTCATTTTAAGTGACAATGTAATATCTTATGAGAAATAAATATTTTTTAAACCTAACCTAACATCAGTTAAAGCTACAACCAAAGACAATATACAAATAAATTGAACTATAGAAATATGAAAATTTTATATTTAACAAAAATTGATGCCATATTTATGTTGTTTTTTTGAAATTAAGTGTTTCATTGAAATTAAGTTACAAAGTGAAAAATCCAATGAATATGCCACGGGTCACAGATGGTATAGTTACGCCACTAATATCTCTCTGTCTTTCTCTCGAACTTTCCGAAACAGGGAAATACTCAATGAAATCACCACTAACGGTCACAAATACACTTTCCGAACACCCGCTGTTGCTAACTCTTCACCCCAGCGCCCCTAGACGAATTTCTTTTCTGTTATCGTTCCACGTCGTGTCCACAGCCTTCATAGCTTTACTTGCCTTGTCTTAAGACAAAATCCTTTTTTGTTGTCGTGCACGCCAAACGATAGTAAAAAAATCTGTAGAAAGAAAAATTTGCGTCTGCATTTCCGCAATAAACGTCATTCTCATACATTTTTTGCGTGTTTGGCGTGAACTATAACAGAAAAGGCATTTGTCTCAAAGCAATAGAGGCAGTGGACACAAAGTAGGTACTAACTGCTGTGGTTTTACTAACATTTACGTAACACTCAGTTATCGCAAATCCGAATTAGCGTTGCATACCACGTGCTCCTTATCAGCACGCTATGTGATCGGTTCGATACGTTGCATGAAAACTGAAATAATTTCCTTTTTATTCACCAATCCGCATTGGTGCAGCATGGTGGAGTATCTTGAAACGGGTTGGCAACCTTTTCTTATATGCGAGCCACAAATATTGTAAAGTGCGGGCTGCATTTTATGTGTCGTCGGTAGGATCACAAGAAACGCCAAGTTGCGTGATTAAAAGGGGTCTGCGTTGGCCCTAATACAAGAGCATATAGGCCGCATACGACCCGAAGGCTGCGTGTTGTCGACCCCTGCTTTAAACTACGGCTTCCCATCTCCAGGTCATAATGTGGCCCCCGAACGGATTTTAAGTGGCCTGCGCAAGCAAGTTTTTAGAACTTTTTTTTATTAAATATAGATTAACTGGGAAGTGTCAGTAGCCTGCAGTAAAACGATAATTCCTTTTTTAGTTTTTCTCGACTGTCAAAAAGGTAGAACAGATTTGCTATAAACCTAAGTTACGAGAGAGAGAGTAAGAGAAGGTAGTGCTCAGTAGTAGGCCATGGATGTATTGAAACTGCCCCGTAATACAAAGAAAGAAAGACACATTTATTTTGCGAAAGAACCTCTACAAAATTAAAGTAAAACAAGGTCTATTAAAATATTAAAAAACACAAGCTTTAATTATAGATCCCTAATAATTTCATAACTATATTGTTAACCGTTGAGCAGTTCCCTTGTCTGGAGCCATTCCTGAACGCAGTATCAGGTCAAGCTTTTCATAAAAATGCATTGTCATCGGAACTTAAGCAGTATACAAAATTCCTGCTCCGTAGTGTAAGAGGAAGTGGGTCTAATTAATCTTGCAAGATCTGGCCCGTAACAAACAAATATACTTATATACAAACATACTCGTATACTGCAAGGTAAATGAAAGCTTGTAAAAAAAGTCAAGCTTATAAAATAATAGTTAATAATTTTAGCACAAAGTTGCATTTCTGGTTTCACGAAAAAAAAGGTCGCAGTCAGATAAAGGCGCGGTGTTACCCACAGCCTCTGACACTTCAGTGCACCCGTCAGTCACGTGTAGACCTTTTTTTGTTTTTTTATATCATAACGAGGCAATGTTTTTTTTCCTGCACCGATGCAAGTGATAATTAACTTGTAATACATACATAATTTTTTGAAAATTAGATATTGTAAAACACAGGACCTCTCGTTTGACGGACCAACGTTCAAACCGTAGTCTATTAGGTTCTGCATAAATGTGTTAGTGCTGAATTATTTGAAAATATCTACTTTCCCTATGAGGTGTTTTTCAATACAAATATAAAATTTTTATGATGTTGCCAAGTTAATTTTGGTGTTAAAATAAAATTATTTTAAACAATAATGTTGAACGTTCTAGAATTACAAAGTTTTTGTTGTTTATCGTTAAAGTTGTTAATTTATACATTATCTGTTAAATTTCTTAAGATATTGTATTTAAATGTATGCAGTATTGTGTAGAATGAAACAATATGTAGGTACAGACCTACGTAACTGTATCGGCTGTTCCGACGATATACTCGTATTATTTATCTGTTCCCTTTGCAGTAACAGACAAATGAAAACAATTATGCATATATTTGTATTCATATTATTGTACAGTTACGAATATATTATGAAGGTCACGAAATAGATAAGATTATAATTAAAAACAATGATTTCATGTAGGTAGGTATATAAGTTTTTTCGTGTCCACCGAAGCAAAAAGAGCTCATGAAATATGATAAAAAGCCAATTCTCGCGGTCACCTATCCTCCTACCGACCGCTTTAATTGATTTTTAGATATAACTGGGGCCACGGTAGTAACCCGTCAAGGCGATTCAGTTTTTTTCACGACAAAATCAATAACTGTAGCATGTAATACTTATATTTTCCCGCGACTAAGTCCGCGTGAGATCTTTTCATCTGCTATTTCATCTCCCCACAGGCTCATATTAAAAAAAACATTAGGTTACATATTTATTTACTTATCATAAATTATAAAAATACTTTGTTATTTATATATTTCATACAGACTTCCACAGAAACTTTCATCTCCTATATGAACCCCTACGAATTTTTTTTTCGCTTTAAAAAGTAACCTATATTTTTTCTCAACTTCGACTCTCCCTTTGTACCAATTTTTATCAAAACCATTTCAGTTGTTTAGGCGTAGAAAGGTAACAGAAAGACAAAGTTACTTTCGCATTTATAATATTAGTAAACTTGGCTAAACTTGGCTTTAATTTTTCAGTCATGATTTTTTTCTACAATATCCCTTCTACGGGAATGAATACGTCAAATTCAATAATATATTTTATAGATCGCAGAAGCGTTTATTATTGAGGTCACAAGTTCGAATCGAGCGCTATATCAGTCTGTATTGTACGACTAAAGGAACTACATAGAATGGTTTGGAATGCACAGCACTATTCGGGACTCCTTTCTGAGGCAAATCGCAATATCCATTCTTATTCAAAATCACTTTATTTATTGAATTTATATTGGTATGCCTAGGAATTTGGGTTATTTAAATTCTTTTGTGGTATTTTTATTTAAACAATCCGTATTGGGGGATGGCGGAGGAGGAATTGGTCTTTTAATACGATGTCCAAATTAAACACGAATATTTATAATGTGTCTTTTAAATGAGAAAATGTTACGTTCCAATCTGTAATTCTTCAAATTATCAAGTATTTTTCGAGAAATATTTTAATTTTTTTCACTAGATTTTTTTTTTGTATTGAGTATAGAATCCGATACCTGCCTACCTACTTTAGTCAACTTTGAGCGTAGTTAGAATAAATTCATAACTGTACTGTGTACACAAAAATTTTAAATGTATGCTTTCTAATTATGTTTTCAATCTAGAATGATAAATAAATATTTCGAAACGACAATGAGTGGCGGGTTCCTACTTATATTAACCACAGTATAATATTGTAATGATTCACCGGCTTTCATATCTGTATATTTATAGATAATTTCGTATGTGTTCAGAAGGACTGTCATCTCAACCCATCCCGGTCCACTATTGAGCACGGGTCTCTTCTCTGAATGAGAAGGTTAAGGCCA
>DWJZ01005637.1:0-13832 GCA_018249125.1 Asbolis capucinus | reverse complement strand
TATTGTTTAAACAGCACAGCTGTATGGTAACTTTATTGGGGGTGCCTAATACTTTTGGCCAAGGCTGTATGTACATACGTATTGGAAATTGGATTATAAATATTTTGGAAAGAATTTTCGAAATTGGTTCAGTAGTTTTTGAGTTGATGAAAATAAATCTTTCCTCTTAATAATGTTTGTTATTTCTTAAAAAACTTCAACATACCGAAAATTTAGTTTTCATGAGAAATCGGTTCTTACAAATTATTTCATAATTTTTATTCCATTTGTGAATATTCTGGTTGTTCCTTTGTAACATTTTACCTCTACCCTCTGTATAATTTAGTTTTTGACTTACAAGGAAAACCTTGAAAACTGAAAACACCTTCCCACCTCAAAATATAATAAATCTCAGATAAATATATTAACTTAAGTATATTTCGCCCTGAAAGAAGTTTGAAAGTAAATCACTAGTAATAATTTTCCTCGAAAGTTCCCTTTAAAATTCTCAAAGCTTTGTGAAGTTCACCAATCCACGCTTGTCCAGCATGAGCTATGGCCCCTCACATTGTGAAAGGAGAACCGATCCCAGCAGTGGGTCAGTTATGGGTTGCAAACTCAAATCAGTCGACAACGAGTTATCGTTTTGTTAATTGACCTGCGACATCCGACACGCTTTTATATTATATGGGACACATCGGTAATAGTAATTGATACCTGATGCCACTTGTAACTATACTCTGTGGTACCTCCTTTCTCTTACTGTCTCACCTGTCTGATCAATAACTGTAAAAACTATAAAAATATGTATCTAATTATAAAAATATGTATCTAAGACTTGTTTCGATATACTGACGTAATTATTTTATGATTAGACTAGCTTCGCTTGCGGAAATTATAGTTATTATTCTCTATACATAATAATTACATATACAACTGTGCTTTGTGTAAATAAAATCTGGAATTTCTATCATACAAAATCGTCTTTTGTATGGAACATTCCATATCGAATTGTCAATAATTTTCGCAGTGCACGCAATATAAAGATTTATTTTGGAAAAAGCTAGTTAAACATAAAAATCTCAATCCCACCCATTCTAACAAATAACTGCATAGTTCAATATTATGATTTAATAAAAAAGATACGAGGTTTGCAATTTTTGTATTCTCTGGTATTTGGTATGGAATTTTAAGTGATTTTGCATTCGCGAATATTCGCATCTTTTTGCATATTCTCATTTGCTTTCGTAAACTTTGTACATATATTTTACGAATCAGCAAACGATCAGCAAAAACAACAATTTGAAGGTAGGTAATATTAAGTTATTAAAGTAGAAAAGAAAAAAAATATTAAAAGCAAGATTAACTCCGACAATGCTCGTCAGATCGCTCAAAATAAATTGGGACCAAAAGCACCAGCCTTCGATAAAAAAAACATATCAAAATCGGTTCACTCAGAAAAAAGTACTGAGATAACATATATAAAATACAAATAATACAAATTGTATAAAATACATAAGAATACGAAAAAAAAACATACAAATTAAGTACCTCCTCCTGTTTTGAAGTCGGTAAAAATTCAGTTACTTCTACATCCAATTACACTAGTCCATAGTACCAACGCAAAACATAGTTATCCTGAGAGCATTTATAACACATTCCTAATCATGTAATAGGAATTCGTGAGAAATCGTGATGATTAACCGCCGGTTAGTTTGTAAGCGGTTTTTAATGATACAGTAACGCAACCTCGAAAACATTAAGCAGGTTATAGATTCGTGTTCAGAACTTTGTTCAACGATATCAGATCAGGAACAAAAAATGAAACCTGTTTTAATATGATTCTTATAATGTTTTGCGTTTCACGAATACCATTTGTGTGCAGATTTATGTATAACTAATACCGGCGGTTTGCTACGCATCAACTTACCAACCATGTGTCTGATCGACATAATTTTGATACCAAAACCTATTCCAGACAATTATGGACAAACTTGCTACAGACGTCAGTTCTCCATCTCCTGCCTTTTCAAAGTCTATAAAGGACAAACAAACAGACATGATCAATTTGTATAGATGAAGATAAATATAAAAATCACTTCAAAAAGTTTAAATTTGAGGGTATCTGTAATCTATAAATCAATACGTGAAGTCAGAACTTTGTACCCCTTTTTAACACAAGCACAGTTAAAGTTTTCACGGAAAAGGAGTACAGAAAGCTGATATTTTATATAATGCACTGGAAATACATAAAATTAAAAAGAAAAACATTACATTCACTATAATGCATTTGAAACATACAGGAGTTTTGGAATTTAATTACTGTCAATATATACCGACCTCAAATTGCATTAGACAACGGATAGAATTTTTTTATAACCATAACAAATTAACATTTTCAACCTTCAATTGTAAGCAAGAGGCATCCTCAAATTGACTATAACTAACAAACAATAGTCACTGACTATTCTTTGCAAAGACCTTCATTGTTTATTTATTTATAATTGATTGTGTTTACAATTCACGACAACTGAAGTGTAACGTAAATGAAAAACAATAGCTTGTTACGAAGATACTTGGTAAGCAGAATACGATACTGGTATGTTTTTTGGTTCACAGCGAACTGTTTTCAGGAATACCTACTTAGCTCTGTATTTCTACAGCCTTCTTCGCCCTTTCACTGCCCTAAGGTTGACTAGCGGAGAATGCTTTTAGCTATAAATCCGTCTTTTTTTTTTGATTTTTATGTTCCATTATCAACCTTTATGGTTCAATAAACAATGAATAAATATCGTGAATTATACACTCTGAGGTCATATTTTATGCTGACGCCTAATGTCATAATCCCCAAATTTTCTAGACAACGATTAGTTCTTATACTGCGAATACAGCTGAGACTTCAACATTTACTTCAACGTCGAATAGTATTTTTATGGAATACTATTCATCCGAAATACTTATCATCAATGCATAGATAAAAAAAGGCCTTTGAGTTTTATTGTAGTATAGAATTATAGATAAGTATATGGGCAGGGAATAATAGAATACTATAGAATTATAGATAAGTATATGGGCACGGAATAAAATACAGTTTTCATTTGCAATGTTTTCGACATATGTATATGTTTTTGTATATAAATTTACGCAACAAAACACTATCTAACCTCTAGATTGCGAATTAAAATCCGTACAGTTTTTTGATTTATTGAAAAACCTGCACCCCATAGAGTTCCCCATGAAGTACGTGACGGTGTGTGAAGTTTACCATCCGCACCTGGCCAGGTGGACTGTGTCCTGTACCCATCGCATTGTAAGAGGAGACCCGAGCCCACTAGTGGGACAATTGTGGATTGCAATGACGAAAAATTATATGTATGACACTTTAGTTTTAAGTATTTTCTCATTAACACTAAGTATAGCGATGGTTCGCATGTTTCTTAGACTTTAAAATGCAAAAACAGGAATTATGTTTTATTATCTTGATTGCACATAATTCCTGTCATTAGCATTAAAGCCATATTGTGCACCGTCGAGGCGCACTGGAGATGATGTCATAATGACTAAATTATGTTTTGATGCTAGTTAACTACACCACGGCAATGATTTAAAAAGAATGTGTATCCTTAATCGTTGCCTAGCAACCGATATTCGTTATTTGGGCTACAATAAATTGATGGCCCATTTACAGTAGTTGGGCATGCTTGCTCAGGCATGGATGTCTCCTCATAATGAGGAGGCTAGGGCATATTCCATCACGCTGCTTCTGTGTGGATTGGTGCAGAGGTTAATGGCCAATCCTGCATTTATATACCACCCGAAGGCCGCCGATATAGCTTACCGATTACTAACTAAGGATAACAATGGAAACCGAGAGCTTTACGTGCTTCCTGAAGCACGGAAACGATTATCAAATTTTTGCTACTAATGGTCACCAATCCTCTCACCGACCGCGCCAGCTATTGCATAACTTTTTGTATTTATTACAATAGATGCAACCCGTTTACTATGAACACGTCTTTGTCGTTTTACCTACTGATATTCCCATTATGGGCACAGCCAGAGAATTGTGAATACTCATTTATATTTAAAATATCTAGTAACCAGGACGTTATAACTTTAAAACCTATATGAAATAACATCATCATCTCAACCCATGACGGCACACTATTGAGCACGGGTTTGTTCTCTGAATGAGAAGTTTAAGGCCATAGTCCACCACGCTGGCCAACTGCGGATTGGCAGACTTCACACACCATTGAGTTTTGCAAACTCTCCAGCATGCAGGTTTCCTCACGAGGTTTTCCTTCACCCTAATAGCTAGTGACATTAAAATGCTTAAAACGCACATAACTCCGTAAAGTCAGAAGTGCGCGCCCTGAAATTCTAACCCGGACTCCCCAAGTAGGAGGCCGAATTCTTAACCACTAGGCTATCGCCGCTTAAACAACATATGTACGTATTATCAAAATATTAATATTCCCTCTATGAAGAAGAGAAACTGTCAAACTGAGAAGATTTTATGACAGTTTTAACACACGACTCACACAAAATTACAAGAACATATACAAAGAATCAGGCCAGAACATAACAGAATAATATACTGAAAAGTTTTAAATATTTAAACACTAAATCGTCCAAGGACTTCACTCGAGGCAGTTGCACATTGAAATAGTTTGTGGATTGCATAAAGGTAACAATGTGTGAGAATTTTTGAGTCGGTCACGCTTTTAAATACTTAATTGATTAATATTTGTGTTTTTTACGTAAAGTAAATTGTAAAGTTTAATGATTAATATAAAGAGGAAAGGTTAGATTGATTGTTTATTTATGTGACGCAAATAAAGCCCGAAAGTACAGGTCCGATTTGAGAAATTATTTTTTTATCAGATTCTTAAATTTTTCCGAATAAATATAAACAAAAAAAAAAAAACTTAAGGATGTACCGTTTAACGTATAAAAACGTCGATAAAGCAACCCAGTTTGATAGGTATATTCCCAGCACTATATCAGTGATGATTTTAATAACCTCTTTTGTTTTGGCTTTTAACACAAAGATACTTATTAGATGCCGATTAATTAATTTCACATCAAAAAACAAAAGAATGATACCGACCTCGGTATTAACATTTAAAATCAAATGTTGAGATAATTTTAATGAATAATTACAAGTATTATTTGCGTAACACGGCGTGGAGTATGTTAAAGTCCTCCTCCATCAAAACTATAAACTTAATTCATACTAATGTTGTTTCGCGGTTTCGACCGCGTGGTATGTTGATAAAAAATAGCTTACAATGTATTTTAGAACATATTCTATCCCTTTGCCAAATTGCATTCAGATCCGTTTAGTAGTTTTTGCGTGAAGGAGTAACAAACTTCCATCCTGACAAACTGTGCATTCATTATATTAGTAGGATATTAAAAGTAGTTTCCGCCCGCGGCTTCGTCCGCGTGGTGTGTTAATAAAAAGTACCCTATGTTATTCCAGTAATGTTTGTGCCAATTTTTTTTGTAATTTTTGCGTAACAGAGCAAAAGAATAAGGTAACAGGATGGATGTTCATGTTCACAAACTTTCGTATTTTATTACCGGGATACAATAGGATTACACACCACAGGAAATTCTAATGACTAATTATTTACCCATATTTCAATTTAATCCAGTAAAAAACATACTTGTTCAACATATTCAAGAGATAATTATAAATAAGTACATAATTATCTCACTTTAATACGTACTCAGTCGACATCACATTCTAGTTCAGCATTTTGTTACGAGTACAGCGGTTTAGGTGCCGATGTAGCTTTATTGAATTTTACCAATGAGTATGTACCTATGTTTACAAATTGCTTATGGTTTGGATATGGTTTCAAGGGCAGATCCAGGGGGGCCAAGGGGATCATGACCCCATAAAAATTTAACACACTATACTGTAATCGTAAAATTATCAACACACATCGTAAAATTAGAAACGAACTAAAAAAAAAAAAAAAAAAAACTACGTTTAACCTAATTATACTATTTTTACCTAGTTTGCTGTAATGAATAATGTTAATAATAAAGTTTTTCTGTTGGTTATTTGAAACGAACTAAATAAAACACCAGCCTACATCTAAAGCTAAATCTAAGGATTGATCGAACGATATATAGGATTAAAACCAATGTAATTATACACCTATTTTTATGACCGCGAGTAACAAAAATTTGCTTCGGAGAGCACGTCAATACAGATATGTTTTTTTTGTTTTTTTTTGTCTTATGGATCTATAATTAATGCTTGTGCTTTTAAATATTTTTAATAAACCTTGTTTTTAGTAACATCTGACTATGTCAACAATAATCTTTTCCTTGTTACTACTCGTCGAATTCTGTTTTTTAAATGATAAAAAAGATTATTTATATCTAGCCACATATATAAATACATACATACATATGTATACACTTACGGAATCATTGACCGTTGTCAAGCGACCGCCCCGTGGGATACAATTACACAATCTTCAGTCAAACACATCTAACACTTAATACGTACGCGTAAAGTCTAATTTTATAGTAGGAATAGCAAAAATGTGTTAACAATGACAATAGAAGAGGGTCGCACGCGTGTTGAATCACCTTAAGTAAAGTAGTGCAGTGTAACTGTGGCCTGAGACTACGGTTGCACTGGCTGGTAGCTGTAGACGACTTCTGGTTCCATATTCAAACAATAAAAGGAACACTATTTAATTTCTTTTTTTTTTTCATTTATATTTTATACAATAAATACAGAACAAAATTTAAAATTTCATCGTCCAGGCTACGATTTTTTAAATCAATTCTGTGGTGAATGAATCTTTATTTCATATAGATATTTTCGAACATCTTTTAGGAAAAGTCCGACGTTAATTACCAATTTATTTTATTTTGTTCTTCTGTTTCAATTTTGTTTTAAATAAGTCTTTGCACTTTATTAATTCATTATAACAATAAATACCGGTCCCCAAAAAAATCGCTGGACCTTACTATACTATTTCAGATTTACTGACTTGTGACGTCACTTTTTGTTTTCCTTAATACATTCAGTTGAAAATTAAATTAATATAAAAGTTTTGTGGAACTACAGTAAGTACGTATATTTCTTTAAAATTTCACGTTCTTCGAGCGACTTTATTTTTAAATTAAAAATTATAATTATTTATTGAAACAATTTTGATTTAAATTAATAATATAGTTCTCCCTAAAGCTATTGAATAGCTCGCTAACAAAATAAAGTTGGAAATCAAAATAGAGTCCGCACAAAAAACTTAAACTCGTTCTAGCTGACTATAACAGCTCTGTATATAAAATTATTAAAATACTTTCAAAACCATCGGAAAATGTTACATAACCGAACTCACACGTTTATGGGAAAGCAAAAGGCACTTCTTATACTGTTGCCTTGTGTGACTGAAATAAAAATAAAAAAAAAAGAATAGAAAACAGCTGATTGTTTATGTAGATTATAAACGGTTAAATTCAGCCTTGAGTTGCCGCCAAAAACGTAATTGAAATGTAAACAGAGCATTGAATTGTTCAAAGGAACCAAAATAAGATGCATTGTCAAGTGGTTAAAATAAAACTTGATCAAACTGAATAGTCGTGTACTACTATATAATGTTATTTTAATATTTACCGATAAAATTTAGCTATACACAATTGTATCAATGTGGTATATCGATGAAATCTCTGTCCCACTGGGCTCAAGTAACATACAAGTTGGGGATTACCCAATGCCACTACGATGGCAAATTGTAGTTTGGTAGACTTTACTAGCCAGCTCTCGTTTTCGTTTTAGAATTTGGTAGGTACACATTTATAGGGATAATTTGTAATTATAATTGATGTAGGAACTTTCTGTTGTTAACTTTTCACTTTCGTTAAGTGTGCCACTGGCTCCTAAGACGAAATAAATCGTTTTCATTTTTATTTTTCATGTATTTCTTGGGCTTCAATAGAATTTCAACTCTATAGGAAGATATGTCTTTGACAAACGACTTTCAGACCGATGTCGTTGAGGTGCAGTTGAAAGCCGAATGCAAATGTGAATACCAAATTGCGCTTCAAAAACAAAGTCCCTACAATATCACTACGACTTGTGAAACGAGAATTGGCTGGCTGCTGTTCAGAAGACCCAGATTGAAACAACAGGTCGGTTGGTCTTGTGGTTAGCAAACCTGACTGCTACATCGAAGGTAGAAGGTTCAATTCCCACCCAGGTCAATTTTTTGTGATGAACAGGAGTGTTCGTTCTATGTGTATGGATGTTAATATCTATATAAGTATATATCTAAAAATATATATGTAAGTTTATCCGTTGTCTAATCACATTTACAAGTACGTAGTACAAGCTAACGCTTAGTTTGGGATCAGGTGGCCGTGTGTGAGTTATCCAAAGATATTTATTTATTTATAAGATTAAAATTAATTAAAGAAAGATAGATACTATTACTGCCACTTTCCATTATCTAGTATTATTATAGTAACCGATGGTACTTAGAGAAGTTGATAAGACCGCTGGTAGGCTGATGGTGACAAAGGTAGAGAAAGGTAGAGGTAGGAGGAGGGTAAGGGGTAAAGGTAGGTAGGTAGGTCAAACAGCTAAATGCCATATAAAAAATGATATTAACATCGCCTTATTATCTTCATTTTGCTTAGCTATTCCATCTAATACAAGTTAGTGTTTTATTTTTAAACTGTCTAAATATATCCAATTTATGTACCCACTACCCACATTTACAGTGCAAAGTAAAAAATAAGTCTTTTTCAATTACCCACATGTGTATTGAAGATTATATTTTGTCCTCTAGTGCTGTTAATACAAAACTTGCTTGGAATAAAACAGTTATTGTCCTTGTAGACCAAATTACAAAATAAAACTACTCTTATAACTCTGGTAGGGCGTAAGTGCGTTTCTATGTAGGTTAAATGTACTCCCACATGCTGTGCACGCTTCAGGATGCTTTTTCAACAAAGATATGTTTTGTACGCTGCCAACAATTACATTATAACCATAGATATACTACTTTCATTCTATGGGGCTTCAGTTTTTGAGTCGCTTTCAGTGGCCATTTTGTCAAACTTTGTGTTTACGTGGTTACTATGTCTGATGAAATTTAATATACATTATGTAAATATAAACTTCTATTAATTATTTATGTATCAAATTCAATACATAATTTGCTTAGTGTATTACAAATCCGTAAAAACAAAGTAATACTTAATTTTTTTTTATTATTTATTTGTGGTATATTTCTTCTTTAATTTTTTAAATAGATGAAAAGTTCAACTCAATTTAAAAACGCAATTTGGCATTTTTTCAAACTTAAATCGTGATTTCAAGAAATTGAAAGAGTAAATTATAAGTGTAAAATAATAATTATTAGTAAATTATAAGTGCGTTATAATTTGGCGGAAGCGGTTTCCTTTCTTCGCCTATATTCCTTTCAAGCGGTTTTTCCCCATAAAAAGTAGCCTATGTTTTCCTCGAGTTTTATTCTACCTGTGTACCAAATTTCCTCAGAATCGGATTAGTAGTTCAAGCGTGAAAAGGTAATAAGTAGACCCAGTTACATATGAACTTATAACTTTAATAAATATTGATGGAGGTTTTAATGAAATTCACAAGCTCTATACCTCAATTTGATTTGCGGCATCGTTGAAACGGTACAGCCACATCAGAACCCACATTCGCTTCAAACATGAATTTATTATAAATCGTCAGACGTGTTAGTGAAACCGCTGTGGAATACGTAATTGTGACGTCTCCTGTAACGATAATGACATTGGAAACATGCAAATTGATATTCAAGTTTGATTCATGCTACAAAACATACATCAACGAGATCAAATTGTGAATTGTCTTTGTAGGATTAACCTACATTCGCGTGTATGCTTGTGTATATTGAAGCGTTAAGCGATTTGCGTCTATTAACGAAGTTAAGTAACAGCAAGCACGATTCACCCGCAGTTGTTTAACTTTGCCGATCGCGTACAATCGAAACAAATCAACGGGATGTGAACGCTTCGATCGATCTAATCTAATCGATCTAATCGATCTAATCGATCTAAATTGATAATTGTATTTAGAAAATATGAACGAATAGCGACATCTAGCGTAAGCACTGTAAACATGGTTAATGGTTGTTGTCTATGGTTTGTCTATTAATAAAAATCAAGGTGTTGCAAGAACATGTTTCCTTCGTTTCACTTAAACTAGAAAAAAAAAACACTAATATGTACATATCTATCGATCGAGCTCATTTCTATATTTATTGCATTACAAAATTTGAAAAAACGCAAAACAAAATATTACAAAAATGGTATCATATTATATAAATTGAAAACATCCATTTGTATCGGCTCTGATTGGGAAAATCGGATTGAAATGTGTACTTAATGCACTCTGTTACATTGAAATCCTATTTTAATTGGATTATGGGAATCTCAAGTGTAATGTTATTTCCTCTTAACGATTTTTCTTTTTATTATGACTTTATCGGATGTTACGTATGATGGATTTACCATGAGCAGTGACAGACTGACTATATGAATGTGGTCTCCAAACGATACGTTCTGGGTTCAAACCCTGTGGGTACCTCTTATTTAAAAAAATATAACTGTTCGTCCGTTACAATTATCACTTCGGTGAGGGAAAATATCGTAAAGAAACCTCCATCCTTAAAGTTCCCTATAAAGTTCTGGAAGGTCTGTGAAGTCTACCAATTTGCACTTGGTCATCTTGTCTATGGCCTTGTGAGTGATTGTGAGTGGAGACCCGAGCCCAGTATTAAGACAGTTATGGAGTGCAAAGATGCCAGCAAATGGTGTAACGGACCATGGTCAACTTCCAAGCAATTACTGTTGGATCTTTCAGCATTATTAAGTTGGCTTGTGAAAAAGTTGTTAGTCTTCTTCATTCTTGACCAGCATAGCTTGGTAGCACTCCTGGTACCGCTAAGATCAATGGACAGAGGTGAGCGCTTGTCTCAGACAACTTAAAAATTACGCCATATCACAAGTCACTACCAATTCCGTCATATCACAAGTCACTACCAATTGTCAGTAGGTACTTCACAGGCGGCGTCTAATATACGGTCGGTTCGATCGGTCTTATGTTTTGCCAGAAACAGTTCCAGAAAATAGGCTTAATTTTCAATGATAACCTACAATATTTAGAGATAATCAAGAGAAATTCTGCGGCGCAAAAAATATTTTCTTAGCAGTGAAATCCGAGAATCGTGAGTTCTCCTCAGATTGGGGCCAATTGTAATAAAGGATAATTAGGGACGTCTTGTGCCCGAATGTAATTAGCAACGGGATCAAATAAATAAAGCAAATATAATAAAGGTTATATAAATAATGTTTTTCTTTCTGTTTTGTCCTATATTCTTCATGTATTAACTTGGAAAAAGGAGATATCTACTCGTATTGAACTAGTTTGCTCGCAGTCTCGCTCGAGTGGTATGTTGATAAAAAGTAGCCCATGTATCAATCCCAACTATAATCTATCTCTGTACCAAATTTCATTCTGATCTGTTTGGTAGTTTTTACGTGAAAAACCTATGTATCTTTGAATTTATACACTTAACTAATTTGATGAAGGGTAAAGATGAAATAGAGAATGAAAATTATTCCACGCGTACAAAATAGAAGGCAATTATGGTATAGGAATATTTTTAGTGTGTTATAATTTATTCGATTACTTACATAACATTTAACAATTCAATAGTGGTCATATAAAAATCTTTTCACTAAAAACTACGAGTATATACAAGTGACTAGATATAATTTGAAAACTTTTCCATATCACGCAATTGAATAAGATCTTTTAAAGACAGTATGTCTTCTCCTTACAAATCTTCGTTTATATTTTCTTCTAGTAGGAATACCTTTAAATTTTTCGTTATTAGTGATATTTTCTACTATATGCGACCATTTTTGATCTAAATCTTCAGGTAATTTATCATTGACTAGAATAATTGGTTTGACGAAAACAACAGGTTTCTGTTCTGTGGTTCCATTTTCTTTTTGTAGTGTAGAAGGTAAACCATCTTTGTGTGAGGTAGCTTCTGGTGAATTGACTTTAGAACTTTCTTTACTGGAGATTACTGTTATTTCTATATTGTTTGACATTTCTGACGTACGCCCTTCAATGTCTGCAGCGTCAGCAGCTGCCGCATTTAATGCTGCTTCGGCGTCCAGCATCTGAAACATAATGCATACATATATAAATAAATATGTAACATTAGTAAATATTCGTACACTTCGTACAATTCGTACACTGCCAATTAAACCCAAACTAAGCACTAGCTTGTACTATAGTGATAAGGCCACTGATAAACACACAAATATATTTGTAAAGGCAGAGTATATAGATGTTCTGGGTGGGGATCAAGGTCAGAGCCTCCTGCTTAGTAGTCAGGTTTACTACTACTAGAACATACCAGATGAATATGAGCTTCAAAATTAGAATTAGATGTGACTACTATTCACCATACCGTTTCTTTTTTACTTTACAAAATTTAACACGTAACCAGGATCCCACCGAGTGGGAAGTGATTCTCAAGTCGCCTTATTTGAAATTAGGAAAATCCTACAACTACTAATAATATAAGCGTGAAAGTTTGTTGAGATGTTTGGATTTCCTTTACGAAATAAACTTATACCACATAGACCAGATCCAGGAAATGAACATAGAATAGATTTTATGGCGGTTTTAGGTTCCCCCGTGGAAGATTTGAACATTTATTACTTTGGATGTTTTCGTTTCCTTAACGCGCTAACCGTTGAATGTACTACGTTGTTTGCTAATAAAGAAATAGCGTTCTTAGCCCGAGGTTTTGTGCCGATTCTAGGTAATCAACCCAATTAAGCAAGAGATGGCACGATCTTTAGGGAGATGGGTGACCATTTGTGGCAAAAACTTCAGAAGCGCTTCCGATTCTTGAGTACATTAATACTAATATGTCTTGAATATACCGGATTACATGGAAGATCTAATTCTAAGGATAGTAGGTCGTTAATACCTAAAATGTCCCCTACGCGAAGACATATCATTAAACAGCTGTTTCCCTGGCAAACCATTATCTTAAATTAAGATTTGTTTTAGAGTGTTTTCTATTTCTTTGTGAAGTCACCAACGGCAGGAATTCCACAAAGGACATAGCCAATTTCATAAACTACATAAACACCCAAAAACGCGTTACCCATAAGTTTTTATAAAACAAACAGTGTTTTAATAATGAGTTTACAGCTACTGATTTCGGAATCTTTACGTAACTTTTTTAAAACAAACATTAAATTAAGAATGCAATAAAATATGTAACATAATTATGTAACAGATTAAAAATGTTGTACGCATCACATAAACAACTTCAATTTTCAGTACCAAAGCGTCTGTTTTGCGCTTAGCTTTATAATAATTAAAAATCTATTTCTAGAACAAATTGCTACTACTAGTATTAGAAATTATTACTGTTTAACGATTATTCCAGAATTAATAGGACCAGAACAGACAACCGTAAAGTTATACGTAAATAGACGTGCATAGGTTTGTATGTAGGTGCATTATGTAGACCACAAAGGAATCGTAAACAGAGCATAACAAATGCAGACATCAAACTGAGATTAGCGTGAACTATTAATTAGTACCCGGTAGACTAAGACGCTTGTGGACTAGCAGTTTATATCGATCGTAAGTGATTTGCCAAGTTAAGTAACGCAGTCAGAGAGTAATTATGTGACTAATAATAATATGTAAATAATAAATATCTTTGGACAACTCACACACGGCCATCTGAACCCAAACTAAGCGTTAACTTGTGCTATGGTGATCA
>DWJZ01005636.1:0-13832 GCA_018249125.1 Asbolis capucinus | reverse complement strand
GATATAAAGTTTTAAGCTTATATTCGATACTGAAGACCTTCCACTAAAACTTTCATCCCTTATTTCCACTCCTTCAACTCTTTTTAGACTGAAAAGTAGTCTATTTTTTTTCCTCACATTTTATTCTATCTCTATACCAAGTTTCATCGAAATCGGTTGAGTAATTTAGGCGTGAAAAGGTAAGATAGACAGAGTTATTTCGCTTTATAATACCACTAGTTTCCGCTCGCGGATTCACCCGCGTGATAGATACTGTGTTAAAAAATAGCTAATGTATTAATCCAGACTATAATCCACCTGTACACTAAATTTCATCCAGATCGCTTCAGTAGTTTTTGCGTGAAGGAGTAACAAATATCCAATCTCACAAACATTCGTATATATGATATAAAACAAGATGTGTTGAATAACAAAGATACATTACATTGCTCAGAATGCAGTAGTTTGGGAATGTGGTAACTTACTTAATCTGTCGTGAAGTCTAGAGGACATCCTTTCCGGCTCATAAGATTTATATGAGAACATTTTTTATTTCACTTTTTGTACAGAGTATAAATATAATTTATTGTTACACTCGACTTCGTATTATACCTTTCTTTTTTGTTTTTGGAATTCTGTTGTACCAAATTTTTGGACACTAATGTTATAAATATAGGCATTGATAACGTAGTGGTTTGAACGTTATTTGCTCGAACGGAGGTTCGAATCCTGCGAAGCGCAGTTTTCAAAGTTATGTCCATATCAGAAGTTGATTATCACTTGCTTCGGTGAAGCAAAACATCGTGAGAAAACCTGGACTCCGGAGAGTTCCTCGTATAGTTCCGAAAGGTGGTGGACCACCACCGCACTTGGCCAGCGTGGTGGACGATGCCCTGTACTCACATTGTGAGTAAGATAGGAGCCCATTAGTTTGGGTTATATAGATGGTATGGGTGATGTGGGGTAGTATACTGGGTGAGAAAGAAGTAATGAGAACCTAATCCCTAACCTAAAAAAACCCTGAAATTCAATTATTATTTTTAATTAAATTGAAATACAAAATACTAAATAGAGTTTTAATTATTGCTAACTCATTCAAAAAGGATTACTTAGAAACTTCTCTTAGAAAATTTAATTAAGAAAATTGTGAAAGGAATGAAACTTATATTGTTACGTACTTCGAAAGTCCATTGTCCCTTTATTTGTAACTTAATATTTAAAAATACTTTATTTTCTTATAAAATTTATTATAACATTATACGAAATAACAATTGTAAATAGATAACAAAAAGACATTTTGAAATTATTAAACTTTTGAATGACTTTGAATCCGATATTTTGTACCTTTCATAAGAGAAACCAATTCTGCCCGCAGCTTCGCCCAGGTCATGTGTTAAAAAGCAGCCCGTGCGTTATTGCAGACGCCTTGAAACGTACACATCTAAACATATTTATGAACACGTCCCAGAGGAGTCTACAGTCGGGATGGAATCCTATGTTCATTGCCTGAATGTGGTCCATTTGTGTGCCAAGTTTTATTTTAATCCGTTTATATTACCTATACCTGAAGGACGAAAATAATAATTTCATTATTTTGGTTCTACCCTCCTTTTTTCCTCATTATTCGTGAGCGGGATCGCTTCGCCATCCGGATCAGTGGTTGAAGTCAATCCGCCATTATCACACAAATTTTGTTTGAGCAAAATATGTATGTATGTATTAGCAACTTTTCGGTCGCTCTGTTATTGCTGCTTCTTCCTTTGCCATTTTCATTGGATACGTTTGTAGAAGTGAAGTTGGAACGAGTGGTGTTAGCACAAAAAAGATCATTAACTCAGCGCCGCCGTGTGAAAAGATGCAACGGGAATAAGGTTTGTCGATTCCTGTTTGGTGTCTACATTTGTCCAGATACTTTCGAACCACAAACTACAGTCAACGATTTCGGTCTTTCGATACCGATAGAATTCTATTCGTTGGTATTACCCACAACTGACCATTAAAAACGATATAATGGACACATTCCCGTAAGAAGTTCTATGCTTTTAGCTGCAGGGGTGCCACATTGGGCGTTGCCGACACTGTGGCATGTTAATGCACTTTGCTAGTAGTGTGGCATTAGAGAATTGAATGCATTTCGTATGTAGGGAAAATAGCATATTTATCACGTTAAAATGTTCTTGATTTTTAGATGAAGTTTAGGTACGGAGGTAAAGATATGTTGGAGTTTCGTGAAATAAGATTTTCTGGTTATGGCTATTATAATTTGAGGACTGTTAGCTCTGTGGTGTATAGTGATGCGGAGAGTCTCGGATTCAATTTCGAGATGCTACATTTATGTCGCTAACTTAGGGTACAATGGTCGTAAAAGTCTTACTAAACCCTACTTTACAGGAAGAGCAATAAATACAGGAAGAGCTTACAGGAAGAGAAATAAAAGTTTTAAAAACATTTTTTTCATTTTTATGGACCCTATTAAGTGAGGTTGGTTATTTTTTATGCTCTTTGCTATGGAAAAGCTTATTTTATTGTCAGCATCTTTGTTTAGAAGTTACCGTGGATTTACGACACATTTTTTTGAAAAATCGTTTGATCGGCCTATAACAATTTGACTTGTTACATTTCAGTAAGTCGTAACTAGATGAAACTTGTATTTACGTTTTTATTGGTTCTTACGCAATATATACCAACTAAAACCCTGTTTAGGGGTGAAATCATCTAGGCCGTATAAACCATTATTTTGTGAATTTGAAAGCGTCACAACCAATCAATTCTGAATAACACTTCATTCATTACTCATTTTCGTTAAAATGGCTTATACGACCTTTCTATTCCAGGGTGTCGATGTATCGATCGTGAAGGGTGTTTGTTCTTATGCCTCGAGTTAGTGAATGAATGAGATATTTCAGTGAGAGTGAGAGTTTTCAGTAAGTTTTTATTACTAATTTACTATTAATACCTAGTAGACAAGCGGTTTCTTCGAACATGCTGAGCTTTACCATCTAAGACTACATCACCACTTACCATCAGGGATTGTAGTCAAGCATTAACATATAATATCATTATTTTTTTTTAAATATTTGATAGTAGGTGTGTAACATAAATTTGACTTCACTGAGAATCGAACTCGGGATTCCTCAATACATAGGCAGGTTTACTAATAATCTTACGAATAAGGACGTAGGGTACTGACAGATTATACTTAATTATAGTATTTAAAGAAAATAATCCTGGCCGCATATATTGACAAATCAATATTTTTAGATAGTTACCTCATAAAAATCTGGTGAAACAGCAGCAATAAAGAGAAACGGTTAAGATCGATTAGCCAATTCGTTCCCGTCGAAAACTGTCATAACTTCTAACACAATGACCGAGAAACTTTGAGAGAAAATTGTTTAGTTCAAATGAAATTATACTTGGTACAAATATCTTAAATATAATTTTTTTATTATTTTTTATAGTCACAAATAATTGCACAAATATGTTAATTCCTCTTTTTTACTGTTTTATTTATATATGTGACATATAACTGTATATATATCTAAAGTACATTATTTCACTGTTTTTTTACACACATAATTGTTCAAATATCATAAAGACTTCGTTGATTTTTACGCACTGACACGTAATTGCTTAAAACTAAGCTACTTATATCTCCAATAATCATTGTAAACAAATACCTGTTCCAGTACTGAGCTCGGTCTTCACTCACAATGTGAGCTCTACAGATCACCAAGTGCGGATTTGTGGACATCACACACCTGTGAGAATCCTTATGGAAAATTCTTCTGAGTGCAGGATTCCTCACGATGTTTTCCTTCACCGTAGCTAGTAATAACCTCGGTAATAATAATCTCGTACATTGTAGCTTATACTTTGATAAAATATACGGGTTCCAGAATAATAATAATATTTATTTATTTCAGATCAGGTCTATAGTTTCAACAAATGATTTGAACAAAAATAAAGTAAAATTACGAAATAAAGGAATCAGACAAAAGTAATTCAATTCATTCAAATAAAGTTATAAAACAAAAAAATATATAAATAAATAATAATATATCAATAATAAATAATAATAAATCTACACAAATTCCTAATTTGAAATATAAATACAGAAGCATTTGAAATATAAATACACCTACATAAAGAAAATAATGATTAATCATAAATAATAATTAAAATCAATCAAATAATCATGAAATGTCAAAATATTAGTATATTCTAGAAGTGTTTAGATTCTAGAAGCATTTGTAAAATGGAAGACGTGAGATACACTATAATTTTTAGAAGTTATTACCAAAGTAACAAAAGATTTAATAATTACATTATCAATCATAAGGAAAACGGATCTGTACTTGATGATGACCTACGAAAAGGGTATTAAAGGTAAAGGATTCGATTCTCACCATTCAGATAAATATTTGTACTGGGGTCATGAGTATAATTTATGTTGTCAATACCACCCCCTATACTAAAAATCCTAGTACATTTGAATTAAGCTTTTTAAAAATCAAATGATTTCTTACATATCTTTAAGTTAATTTAACAGTTAGTCAAATCTCTCGTTTGAATTAAGTAACCATTAATTAAAAGTAGAAGCCATACAACACAATCATTATTATCGAATAAAATAATAGAACCAGTTTTTGAACAATCAGATCTATGAATAAAATAATAATATCACCATTTTTGGAACAAAAAGGTCTTTTGTAAGTAATACTGAATACGTACTCAATATTTTTTACGTCCCGCCTCACAAAGGATCGCTCAATCCAATGACAATACCGGAAGCCACTCGATACCCGTTCTAATACAAACCGGATACGGTCCGGTGTGTCGGATACCATTACCACAAATTACAACCCTCGTATTGTACAAAAAATATATTTAATATTCAATTTCAATCTCTGCACACAGTACGTCGCAATCGAGTGTTATTTTTCGCAGTAGTATGCAATCGACTATTATTTTCCCCAGTAGTATGCAATCGGATGTTATTTTCCGCAGTAGTTTGAAATCGAATGTCATTTTTCACTGTTGTTTGCAATTGAGTGTTATTTTCCGCAGTACTTTGGAATTGAATGTTATTTACCGCAGTAGTTTGCAATTAAGTGTTATTTACCGCAGTAGTTTGCAATTGAGTGTTATTTAACGCAGTAGTTTGCAAAATAGTGTTATTTTCCGCATTAGTTTGCAATCCAGTGTTATTTTCCGCAGTAGTTTACAATCTAGTATTATTTTTCTTTTATATTGCATTAAAGTATTTGTTTGGACGAACTACGAGGCATTCACATGTTTTTAACGATGTCTATTTATGGACAAAATGTTTTTGTTTTATATGTAAAAAAATTATGGAGAAAAAAATATTTATTTATGGATAAAATGTTTTTGTTTTATATGTAAAAAATTAAATAGTTTATTTGTATTGCGGCGTTAAGTTCCATATACATATGTTGAAGGGACAATAATTAATTCTAAACCCTCATACTTTCGATATAAGCATTACTATTTACTCTTCTCTTGACGTCTCCTACATCATACGTGGGCGGGACACAGTTATTATGTCCACAGAATTATATTGCGCGTGTCTGATTCTTGCCTTTTTTCACAGGCGTCGGAATACACTGCACTCAACATTATCCGCACCATATTTATGATCTCAAGTTTGTTTCCGGCAAGTAACAATGTCATGCACATACCCTCGGGGCAACACAATGCCGCGATGTCCCCGGGACCAAACAAGAAACCCCAATAGAAAACAAATTGACATTTCAATGCCCCTCCCAAGGACCCACGCATTTGCAATTCAAAGAACCACTTTTCAATAACATGCCAACGTATGGAAATAAGTGCTTTCTGAAAAGGATCTGATTCTATAGACACGCCTTGAGGGCACGAGTTCAATACTTCGACTTAATCTGATAATGTTAAGTCACTTTCAAAGGAACAACTGAATTTAAAAATGTAGTCAAAATCAATAATTGTATACTTATTTCCTTGTAAGTCAGCTGCGGGGCCCGGTAATAAAAAAAAATAATAATCCTACACATATAATTTTCTAGCGTGAGGAAACTAACAAAATATCAAAATTTACGTGATTAAAACCAATTTTGTAAAATTGTGTGTAGGTTTAAAGAAATTACAATATTTTTCTATAGGATACACTTTGGAGCGTGTGCACAGGAACTGTACCATTTAATTCCTCCATCCCTGTTCCATCATCGAACGGAGCCGATCGCCGGGCACTGCGGATATCCATCCCTTCGTCGTTAACATCCCGCCAGTACCAACGACGCGATTCGCTTCGTCTTTTATCACCCGTACCGCGAAGAACTGGAATAATTGGCCGTGTCGGTGTTCCCGTTCGATTACAATGTAAATGTCTTCAAATCAAGAGTGAATAGGTTTTTGCTAAATTAGTGCACTTTACCGTCTGGATCACATTTCTGCTTACCATTAGGCGGGATTGTGGTCAAACACAAATTTGTTAACCGTAAAAAAGAAAACAAAATATGACGAAAAGATAGACGCACAAAGGACCATAATTTTTATATTTTCCAAATATAATATTTTATATATAGTGTTGCCACACGCAAAACATTATCAAGAAAAAAAAAATGCAATTCTTTTAAGATATAATTTATTCCGACACAACTTCTTTACATTATGTTTTCAATACAATTAAAAGAATTCGCTTTTTGGTAGAAATAAAATAAAGATGGCGAGACAATAACATGAAGAGAGAATGTCTAGCTGTCAGTGTCAAAGAGAGGGGTTGACTTGACTTTACTATTTTATTGACGGCAAATGTCAACGTCAAAATAAAAATAACAAGAAAATAGAATTCATTTTATTAAATATTATTAAGTATCTAAAAAAACCTAAAAGTTATCCACAGTGCGCAAAGTCTTATTTAGATTTTTTATGTCGTTACTTAATAATTTTTTAATGATGAGCCGATTTGGATGACTGTTTTTTAATTTGAAAGCTGGTGCTTGTTATGTGGTCCCATTTACTGATATGTCCAGTAGTAATAATTATGAGTATATTATAAAATTTACTAGATGATTTAGTAATTGCCACTAATTACTATAATTCGATTATATTCCAAAATTAATAGATGTTTTATTAGAACTTTATTAACGCCGATGTTACTTTAACAAGGGAAAGCAGTTTTAATTGAATCGTATAAGTTTACTCTGAAAATAATTCGGGACATACAAAAATAAACTAAGAAACATTGCAAATGACGGTTGTTTAGAGAAACGGGTAGTGTTTACATTCGCACAGTCTCGGCTTTAAGGAGTTTTATTTGAAGAGGAAGTACCTATTTGCTTTTTTACACTAATTCTCTCTAATTTGGTGAGTTGAAAGAAAATAGAGGCAAATAAAATTAAGTAGTTTCTTTAGGAGACTTTACTGCTTTGAGAATTTTTAAACAAGCAGCTAGCGGAAAGCTACCAAGCTCTTAATTACTTATTAGTTACTAAAATCTCTCCTTAGTAGAGATTCCTAGAAAATCCTCTCAGACTCGTTCAGCCATGTGTCCTGTTAAATATTACACTGTAAATGTCTTAAAGTGAAGAGTGAATAGGCTTCTACTAAGTTTACGCTTTACCATCGAAGACATCATCGCCACTCACCATCAGCTGGGATCGTAGTGAAGCACTAATTTATTTAAGGTAAAAAAATGTAAAAGAATTTGTACCAATACTTGTGGGTGGCGTGTGACTTTCAAGCTGACTGTGGTCCTTTTTCGGCGCTAATGCTTTTTATATGGCGTTATCTATTCTTATTGTCATAATATTTTTTTAATTTAGCCTCGAAATAAATGTTTCTTTCTTTTTATCTTTTCTTTCTAGTTTTATTTTGATGTTGACATTTACCGTCAATAAAATAGTAAAGTCAACTCCTTTTCTTTGACACTGACAGTTGGACAGTCTCTCTTCATGTTATTGTCTGGTTATCTTTATTTTTTTCCACCAAAAAGTGAATTCTTTTGATTTTATTGGAAACATAATGTAAACAAGTTGTATCGGAATACAGTAAATTTTAAAAGCATTTAATTTTTTTTTCTGGATAATCTTTTGCGTGTGGCAACACTAATCGATATGGGTTTTTGACATGGGTTCGCGTTCCAACTTTAAGTGACGTTTACTAATGAATTGACTTTGAGATGAACCTATAGTTCATTTGTGAATCAATGTCGCACTGCGTCTTTATCAATGTTATTTTCTGAGTGACATTAAAAAGGGAGTACTGGGATTTCATAACCGAGTGTTAGTATGAACATTTTGTAAATAATAGAAATGTGCCGACTAGTCGGTGAAGAAAGAGCGATCGATATGGCCGACTAGTCGGCTGATTAGGTCTTATATTTAGGCGATTAGAAGGATTAGCTAGTCGGCCAAAGTCATACGCACGTCTCTAGTAAATATTTTATAGTTTTAAAAACACGGATCGCATATCTGATATAACTATGATCCCAGAAAAAATATTTCTTCCCACGTAGCAAAAGTTCGCTTAAATTAGTTCAGGTCAATTGGTATGCTATCAAAGTAAATGTATACCGAAACAGTATTCTCGATCTTGCTACGTTCATTGTAGACGGAAAACTTTTTCTCGCGACTACGTCCGCATGATAAACCCCCCTTGACCCATCCCTCTTCTACTCCCTGATCAAGTTCCTCTCTTCACCCCCCTCCTCTGTTCACCTTTCCTATCAACACCATCTAATGCATGAATATAAAGTGTTATGCGTAGGTCTTTGATAATGAAGAAATTCTTTAAATCCTTTCTTCTCCTATTTCAAATCTCTCAAGGATTTTACGCCAAAAAAAGTAGAGTGACTTTCCTCAGGTTCTATTCTACCTCTGTGCCAAGTTTCATCAAAATCGGTTCAGCAGTTTGGGCGTGGAAAGGCAACAGTCAGAATTATTTTCGGATTATTCATTATTTCGCAATTATTAGCAAACATTTAGGTATCCAATAAAATACGATTCTATTCCGCTTTAAACCGAATAAAACCGGTTTTGTTCTAAATCGAAATTTAAAACAGATATTTAGACATTACTCGGCTCTTATTCCTTAACCAATAAATCCCTAATCGCAGCCAGAAAATGTTTTATACAAATCTTTTCCTAACGATTTAACCGATCTATTGTTACTATAATCTTTTCAATAGCTCAATATCAACCCTATCTTCACGTAATAATGAGTCGCATCATTCACGTGGCCTTTCTCCTGGTCTCATTCTCCTGGCATCAGATTTAGGCCTTAATCGCTTACCTGCCACGAAAGGACGGGGTTGCACGATTAATCTTTCTATTCGAAGTCGGTTGCTTATTACCCTGGTCCACCGGTTGACGTGAAACTAAATTGACGTTTCATGAACCTTTTCGGGTTCATGAAAGGATAGATAAAATGTTGCTATTACTTTGGTGTATTAACATTTTGGGTAACAAAGATGCGATAGGATTTTTATATGAGCTGGATTCTTTTACAGGTTTAGTTAAGAATGTTTTTTCTATATTTTACTAGCTGTCGGCGCGCTTTGCTTTGCAACAACTTATCAACCATGTGTCCGATCGATATAATTTTGGTACCAAAGCCTTTTCGAAAGAATTCTCAACAAAATTGCCAAATAAATCATTGCTCTATCTCCTGCCATTCCGGAGTCTAACAAAGACAAACAAACACACATTCATTTTTATTTTTATAGATGTTTTTATAACTTTATGATCGTAGTCTCAATATACTACTGTCCACTAATGGGGAAGGGATTTCTTTAACAATATGAAATTTCATGACGCTTAGCTGCTCTACCAATCGGCATTGGAGCTGCCTGGTGGAGTATGCTGTAGGGCTTTAGAGCTAGTAGGAGTAAACTTGGCTCATTAGTGGGCCGTTGATGAATTTTTAACTCCCTCCAAGTCTTTGAGTCTAAAAATTTTTCTATCAATATACATATAATTAACTAGTTTACGCCCCGCGGCTTCGCCTGTACGTTATCAAAATGTAGTATACGTATTTCAGACTATAATGTACCTCTGTGTCAAAAATTCATACAAATTCATCCAGTCGTCCTTGCATTAAAGAATAATAAACATGCATCCATTTATCCACACATTTATCCATACATTTATTCTCACAAATTTTCGCATTTATAATATTAATTTAAGGTATAAGATTTAACGTGAGTAAGATTGAACTTGCTCTGTGATCAATGGGCACGAATTTTTCATCAAAATATAGAAATTAGCTTCACATTGTCCTTTAGTGCAATTTCGAACTCTTGGAGCACAGAAATGACATAAAATATCTGATACTCAACCATCCAATTCGTCGGTTTCCAATCTTAGATTTGACAATCACTTTTGACTAACAAAAGCAATTCCTATGATATCACTTCCATTAGCGAATTGACCTGTCCGTCAAAACCCATTGTGGAAGATTTTCCCTGTACGACAAGAAATATCGCTTATTCCTGAATCATGCATTTAGATAAAATGATATTGTGAATGTAAATTGTGAAAGCCACATACGCTGTATCTTCTTCGGGAGACGGCAAAAATATAACGAGGTCTTCTGTTCTTCTGAGCGCTCATGATGCTGCCGGTCCCAGTAGATAGACATATCATTAAATATTGATCACAGTCTTGTTCCAGGTTTTAGGCGGTAAGACCTTCTCACAGTTGGGTTCCTATCCGCATTGGAACAGCGTGGTGCAGCAACAGGTTTAGATTAATAACCTTGATCCCTCTCTAGCAAACCAGAATGTCTTGAAATTTGACAGAAGTATGCTTCAACCCATAACTGTCCCATTATTGTGTGGAATGTGAGGGGTACAGGCCATACTCCATCACCATGTTTTAATGCGGATTGGTGGACGGGTACTAACTCCTTGATCACTGAACCAAACCAAGTGTCGGAACTTTTTTTGCTGAACGAAGGCCGACGGCTTTACATTTTGACACTAGCAGTCACCAACCGGCCGCGCCCTCTGGTGCTTAACTTTTCACATCGTCATAAGTTTTTGGGCAATGTTTTGGTTTCTTGATTAAACCCAAATAAGTCATGTTAAATTAGATATTCTTATAAGCATTAATTTCCTGTGTTATACCCAGTTTATATACTTCACCTGTACTCAGATTGCGGCCCCAATTGCCCATCAGTCAGTTCCTGTCTACGCAGAGACTGCTACGATTAATCTTCTGTAATTTTGACGAGATTGTTACGGCGTCAAATTTACTTATGATTTATATTCATAATTTATGTACAAAAACCACGGATTTTAATTTGGTTGCGATAAGAAGCTCAGCTTACAATTATGTCTTTGACGATGAGAAGGTTTAAAAAATTTTCAGTTTTTTGAAAATGGGTTGTCTAGTCATTTGATAGCAAGCAGACGAAATCTTTGCTCATCTGCTCAAATTGATGGCAAAAAATATAACTCAAAAACTACTAGAAAAAAGTAGTTATTGTGACATAACTGTTACGGTTAGACAGAATTATGGTATCGCGAACTTTTTCATAGATTTTGATGTCCTCTATAAAACTGTACATCTTTCCTCTATTGTCAATAATTTCCGCAACGTATGCGATATACGGATTTTTCAGTATTTTTTTCACACCTTGGGTTACATTATCGATATTTTTTTGTATTTACACGGACCCGTAAAGTTTTTGAAAGTATTCCATCACCTATGTATGTTCATCAGGGTTAATGTAGAATTCTAATGGTAAAAGATTTTTTCAAATCGGCTCAGTAGTTTCGACGCCTTTTCGCCTGAAACAAACAATGAAATCTTTCCTGTTAATATTATACATTTATTAGTGCAGGTAAACTCAAATACCAACATAGAATCAGATTGTGTCACATCGTTCCCCTGTCTCCTGTCGGTCATACGACTGTGATTAATCTTACTAATCCAAGGGTCTGCTAATGGACTGACGGGAAGTCAGACGTGCGCCTGTAATTTAATTCACAAAACTTTGCTATTTACAATAGCTGTTAGGAAATGTTTTATGTTTGACTGAATTTAAGGTAGGTTTAAAAATGTTTAATCATTCTCGTAGGTATTAACGTATATGTTTTCTTAAACTAGATTTTGAAATAAGTTGGTTCTATAAAAATTTACTCTTTAGAATAGGTGTTAGGAAAGTATCTAATTTTGATATTTTTACTAATTGAAATGATGTGCTGAGGAGTTTCTGTCACCGTTTCTTTTCAATATAGTACCTTTTCGAAAAGGGGGTAGATTCAACCAAATGTTAACGATCATAAAAGTATTTTTAACCACTACGAGATTAAATGATTTTTGAATTTGAATTTGGTTTTTAACAGTTTTTAACCACTACGAGATTAAATGATTTTTGAATTTGAATTTGGTTTTTAACAGTTTTTAACGAAAGAATTAACATAAGTATAATTTTTGTTTAAAGAACAAATATGTTACAGGTTCATTCCGTCTCGTGTGTCACTTTGAGTCATCAAAAAATTACGATAGAAATATTAATAATTTAGCAATGTTGTTAAGTCAACTTGTGTAACACTTACTGTTGTTTATGTTGCACTGTTCTATTTTGGCTTTATTACCCAAATTAGTAAGTCAGAACTTACCATATTAATATAAAAAATAGTAGGCATTGAAATTCCTAACCTCCACATATCATTCTTCATACGTTAGTTGAAAATATTACAAAAATATCTTGACGTAACCTCTAGAGCAGCGACCGGAGATGTTAATTAGAAGAGAAGTTATTTTTATAGTTCTAACGTTGAATTGTTAAGATAGGATGTGACGTCATGACCTCATTGCATGCCATTTACGCAGAGAATTTAATATTATAAATGACCCATTTTCTTGTATAATAAGATCTGAGGAAATCCTTACACTTTTGTGCTAATGTAGACCTGATTCTGGCTTTGAAAAGTGAAGAATATTTTTAGAACAAGGGTGAGCGACCTTTTGTATGAAAGGGCCACTTTTAAATTAGATTTTCGCTAGATTAGCATTATTTATAGTTAACCAAATCTCCTTTACGTTTTAGAGTTACTATGTAAAGTTTTTATATAATTGCTAATTTATGTATCATATTTTGTTAAATTTGACCTTCTTAGCATTAAAAATCTAATTTAAAAATTCTCAAGGGACCGCATGTGGCCCGCGGGCCGTAGGTTGCTGACTCCTGGTTTAGAACTTTATTTTTCAATATTTTTTTTACTATGTCTAAAAGTTGTGTATAATAGTTTTATTGGGCCGATAAAAGACGAGCTCGTTATGTGGTAAGTGGTCACGATCGCCCAGGCACATTTCCTACCACGCTTTGTAAACAACGAATACGAGTGGTCCGTTGTTTTAATTCTTTTAATTATAGTACCTACCTACATAGTTTAATCTTCCCTTAACCTTCTAAGTTAAGATAAAGATATATGTACTTCTCTTTTGCCTTCTCTAAATAGTTAACTTTTGTAGAATCTCCTAGTGCATTGTCCTACTAATAAATGCGATTTGTAACTGTCTGTTACTTTTTCACGCCTAAACTACTGAACCGAATTTATAGAGAATTGGTACAGAGGTTTAAAAGTGTTAAGGGCTGTAATTCTACATAACACTATATTCATGCACTAGATGTGGTATTACGTAAGGAAGGGGGACAGGCCGGTTGGTCTAGTCGTTAGCGAATCTGACTACTACACTAGCGGACGTGGGTTCGATTCCCACCCAGGTCAAACTTTTCTGTGATGAGCAGGAATTTTTGTTCTGTGTCTCTGGGTGTGTAATAGAAATATCTATTTAAGTATGTATTTAAAAGTATATATGTATGTTTATCAGTTGTCTGATCAC
>DWJZ01005635.1:0-13832 GCA_018249125.1 Asbolis capucinus | reverse complement strand
CGGTCAGTAGGAGGATGGGTGACCACTAGTGATAAAAATTTCATGAACACTTCTGTGCTTCGGAGGGCACGTAAGGTCTCGGTTGATAAGTCATCGAAGTCGTTAAGCCAGACGGTATCGGAGGTTTGGGCTGCATAAAAATTTCCGTGGAGTATGGTTTAGGGCATGGCTGATCAACCCCAGGCGCGCGGGTCATAATGTGCCACGAACGGATTTTAAATGACGCCCGCCAGTATGTTTTTGGGACTTTTTTATTACGCAAGTCCTGAGTGTAATTAAATAGGAATTACTAGTGGCCCGCAGTTAATTTATTATTCCTCAGATTGACCTGACTGTCGTCCGTCTGTGTTCTTAGAAAGAGGAAATATCCGTGCTCAATAGCGGACCACTAATGGTTGAAGGCTGATTTATGTACACGGTGCATATACCAAAATAATGTTTTTAATTTTTTGTCTGCCTGTATGTTTGTTCCGGCTAGTCTCCCGAACGGCTGGATTGATTTTGACGGGAGTATCATTGGTAGACAGCTAATGTGATAAGGAGTAACTTGAGTACTTTTATTTTAGATTTACAAAATAAAAATTTTGCATGTCCAAGTACAGTCTAGTACCACGCGCAGCCTACGGGCATGCCACCACCCGTCGTCATTTCGTGCGCCTCACACTATGACTTTATATCATTTTGTTAAATTCCAAGCGTTCAAAGTCGCGGGCACAGCTATAATGTTTTATCTGTTTCAATTTTGTTTTGATCACAAAGAGGAGCTTTTGTAGTCTGTGGCGGATTGCAGGTGACGCACGAAGGAAACAACGGGCGCGGTCAGTAGAAGGATGGGTGACCGATAGTGGCAAAAATTTTATGAACGATTCTGTGCTGAGACACGTAAAGCCGTCGTTTACGATTGTTTTTGTTACACAGAAATCCTTAAGCTACGTCGGAGACTTTCAAAAAACTTCCGACACTTGTGTTGACCACTGACTCCTCCACCAAACCGCATTGGTGCAGCGTGGTGGAGTATGCTCGTAAATTTAATGCAAATTATTTCAGGGATTTTATAAATGTCAAAGGATCTGATGTTTTTAAGTTCTATGTTCCTAGACCGACTGGTGCTAACACTGTATAATACAGTCTTTAAGGAAACTGACACTGGACTATAATTTTGAATATTTCTCTGATTAATTTTTGAAAAAGGAAATGTAAATAAAAAAAGATACAAATAGATCGTTTTTATCCTCACAGAATTAGTCAATGTTTGTGTCAAAATAATCATTTTTAAAGATTCTTTTTTATGTTTTTATTTTTCTGAAATTTTTTGAGTATGCAGAAAGACCCGTGTTAAGGAGTCCATTATTTGGTGGAGCTTCTCGGTATAATAAAAATAAAGTTTAAATATAATGAAAGACGATTTTATCACCCGTACCACGGAAGATTAAGTTGACCGCGTCGGTGTTGCCGTTCGATTACAATGTAAATGTTTCCAAGTCCAGAGTGAATAGTCTTCTTGTTAGTGCGCTTTACCATCGAGGACTTCATCGTCAATGACCATCAGGTGGGATCGTAGTGAAGCGCTAACTTATTTATGGTAAAATAAAAAACATAATCAAATAAAATGACTAATAAAGTGACTAATAAAATATAGTGACAAATAAAAGTGTGTCGTCATACAATCAACATCTATTTCAGAGTAGGTATATAATGTTATTTTTCTTTTACTGCTGTAGTATCATTGTTTCTTGAAATTGCTTTGTTGAATTTTTTGATAATTTCTTCTAATGTACCTATATGAACACTTGCTACAGAAAAACAAAAGATGTTTCTGTGTTGTTTCAGTTACACATGGCAAAAATGTTTACCTAGTTATGTCGTACTTGTGTCAGAGAAGAAATAGATTAATGTTATATTTTAATGAAGTTGTTTTCTTTTTTATAACGACACGTTTAAATAAAATTACTAACGATACGTAATACTATACTTATTATGTAAAGACCGATCAAAGACTTAGGGCCCGTTGGTTCCAGATCATGATTATAAAAAGACCTAAAAAGAACATTCATTTCTACTGTCTTTGAAGATTACACAAGATAAAGGACTTTTAGTTATTTTTTGCCTAGGAGGACCTTCACAACAGTGCAAAAACATCTTATTAACATTTTTCTTACCTTGCGTTTCTTATAACGTCGATTAATATATCGAAAGAAGGTAAAATGGTAAAATATAATACTAAAAAATAATTTTGTAGCTAATATTGTGATTTCGTCGGCAAAAATATTAGACTTCCCGTATACAAAGTTGTATCTATATTTTACATTACAGAAACTTTGTAATTTTATTATATATGAAATAAACTAATTAAGTAACTTATACAAGCTTAACTGTATGAAGCTGATCTCTCGAGCGGGAGGTCCTGAATTCAAATTCTCATGCACTCTTAAATTTACGTACAAAATAGAAGTTAATTATCACTTGCTTCGGCGATGAAGAACATCCATAAAGTTTTGGAAGCTGTGTGAAGTCTACCAATCCGCATATGGCCAGTGCTGCCAGGTGGACCATAGCTTATGGTGGATATATCAGCGACCCGAGCCCAGCACTGGGACAGAATGGGTTGTAAAAATTTGTTAAATAAAATAAATAGGTTACAGATAAGTATTCTGCCAATCACTGTAGCCGCTTCCAAGTTCTTCATTCGAAGAATGTTTCAGGTTTCCTCTCGACGCGTCATGAAATAAGACGATTGTATTTATGATACGCATGCAGACGAGCAGAAGGTTCACCTAGTAAGAGATCTCCGCCGCTCACGGACATTAAAACTGATTGAGGTGTTGCTAACGCGTTGTCTGCCAGGAAGGAAGTAGTATACGCACACGCGGGGAAGAGAAAGAGAAAAGGGAAGCAGGATATTGCTGAAGCAACCGGAATCTATCATCACATCACATCAAACGCTCTCAGGTACACAAACAGCATACTGCTTCAGGACAGGTGACAGAAGAAGAATAGAAAGGAGACTGACTAAACGACGGGGAGAAAATCAGGAAAAGAGGAGATAGATACTTCCTAGTGTAACAAATAACTAAATAAGATATTTGATAAGATGCTTTTGATAAGATTATATTAAAATGTATATGTGTAAGATTATATCAGTCTTTGGAAAAGAGATCAGATTCATAAGACAGCTGCTAGATAAGAAAATCAGTAGAACTGTTAAAAAACAAAGACCGACATTTTTGTTACTAAACTTGATAAATGTGAAAACAAGATTTAACAGAATATCATGACTGTCAATATAATATTTATAACATAAATAGCTAGTCATCAATGTTGAAGTCATTTAATAAATCTACGAAACAATAAAATCGATTTAATAAAATATATATTATTAGGGAGACCAAAAATTACTCATTATATGTCGATCAAATTTAAATAGTATCACATGACAAGCATCAGCTTCAGAATAAAAAGAGAATCATCAAAATCTGTGTTTCTACTCAATACGAAAATAGGAAATATTTTCTGTACCTGGTTTAATCCCGAAAGACATTACAAGTATTGTATCTGCCTGGCTAGCTTCTGTCTTCTTGCAAAATCTACCGTAAAATGATTTTATATGATTCAGTCGATGTGGATGGAAGGTTAATAATAATAATGATGAAATTTTGTCATGATTCTGGATATATGACTATATTTGAAGAAGGAAAGTTGGGACGTCTACTTGTTTGTAGGCCTTTAAAAAAATCAGGGGGAGGTTTAAGTAACAGACAAAAGCAATTTTATGGGTACCTACACAAATTAGATAAAAGGAATCACGAATAAAATATAATTCATAAATTTATAACGCCTACGAGCCATAAAAGCTCAGTTGAAAATAGTTTCATCGTGCACTTTCAAATAGTGTGCGAATGGATGATCTGCGACAAACTCGTGGCTTGCACTAATGACAGATATCGATTCTATTATTACATTAAATGCTGTAGCTTTAATAGATAATATTTGCTTAATATAATATTTTAAATAAATAAATAACAATTGTGTATGCTGTCGACTGAGACCAATTTATTGTTTAAGTTGTTTGTTTGTTCACCGCTGAGTAAAGGTTGGCTGGACCGTTAAATGTACAAAATTTAAGTAAAAACTCAAAATATGTCGCAGATTTCTTTCTCTGATCAGAAAACTAGTATACCGAAAACGTTTAAATTTCTGTGAGTTGGCAAAAAGAAGTCCCATCACTCCCGTCATCTTTTACAGAACTTTAATATTTTCAAATATTTGAATATAAAATATCTGATTATGAATAAAAAGAAATATTTATTTAAGTACATTTAATTATTGAATAGTAGAGTGACAATTTATCGATCTCCATGATTACCGGTGCCCGGTATTATAACCGGTTTTTACATAAAATTAGTATTCGTTACAAAATAAAAAAAATAATATAAAACTATCACTTGTAGGTTATTAGTATTGTAAAGATTACTCAAAAGGTCTATGATCCATAGTATACTCCATTGAAAAGAATCTCATCTTGAACTTTCAAATAGTATGCGAATGGATGATTTGCGACAAACTCGAAGCTTGGATTGAAAATAACCGCACTGATACCGAGTATGCCAAAAGCTGTAACAATAGTAATGAAATAGTTTAATAAGCTGCTTGAAGAAATAAGAATCCTACGACTTGCAGGTTCTGTTCACAATAAAAATATGAATAAAAAATATATTATAATAGTCTTGTCGCAAAATAAATAAATAAAAAAAATAGAATAAGAACATAAAACATAATACAGAATTTTAATACAAAAATATAAAACAAGAACAAGATGTATTAATACAGTTTTAAATTTAGATAATATGATCATTAAGATATTAAAATTTCACATCCAGCTTATTTTATTGTAAAAAAGAGTAGCAAAAGTTTATCAAGTTTGGAGATAAGTAATAAGTGAAAATCAATATATTCCTTGATGTTAATTTTTTTTTTAATATATTTTCAATCATATTTTTCATAGATTTATATAGACAGACTATTTAAAATGTCTATGGTCCATAGTATATTCCATTGAAAAGAACTTCATCCTGAAGTTTCAAATAGTATGCGAATGGATGATCTGCGACAAACTTGAAACTTGGACGCTCAAAAAAGGCACTGGGTGCTATACCAACAACTGTAAAAATAACATAAAATTGTTCAATAAGCAAGTTAAGTATAAGATCCCTACAATAACCTAGTAAACAAAGACAAACTAAATGTAGAATTGTCACATTAATTCCTCGTGTATCTATTCTATCTCAGACTATTTTTGAAACCAAGTCACTGCCTTGTTCTGTTTTAGAGTGTAATAATAATTTTAGACTCGATAATCTCTTGTTGGTACAGAATTTCCGCTTACCAAGGTGAGTTCTTGAATTTCCGTCGTTATAAATCAAAATATGACTAACTGTACAAGAAACAAACAATTGTAATGAAAAACAACAAAACTACATTATAGAGCCTTATTTAGAGGTCAATGCTTGGACGTATGTTTAACGAAGTTGCCACTACGCGGAAAGTTGGGAAACTATACATTTTTCAATATATCCTAAGAGAATAGATAAATATATTAGACACCTACAGTAATTTTCGTAATTATCAAGTCGATAATTTAACCTTATCTATTTAATGAACTTGTTTTGAATGCAACAGGAAAATGTCTCGGTTCAAGATCCGGTTTCGGAAGATGCTATGATTCTATAACTTGTAAGTTCGACTCGAAAAACAATGTGTTATTAGAAGAAGCAATCTTGAGTTTTTCATAAAAAGCTTGCACTTTATTAAAGTATGTCACACTTCAAGTACTATTTTAGAAGTTCAAATGTATTGAATATACTACTTTGACACAACTTTGATTAAAGCAATTGAAGTATGACTGAAGTTAAATAGCCTTAAAAATAATAGCCTTTAATTTTAAAAGTGTAACCTTATGTAAGGTTATGTGAATTGTGCAGGTAGTTTCAAATTTTGGGATACAAAATAAATTTATTTATTATAATTAAGAAAAATAAAGGATCATGTGATCCTAAACCTAACCTACTGAAACGACGAAAGTAGATGTTCCCTTACCATTTGCAGCGGCCGCTTCAGAACCCTCTTCGTTGATTTCTATAAATGCTTTCTGTATAGCATCAGATATATACAAAGTTTCGTCAGTTTTCAATAATTTAGATAAATTGGCCTCTGCACCAAACAATTTGGTTACATTCATCTGAAATAATAATAAGTCGATTAATATTCAAAGGTAAACATTCAATAATTTGATATGTTACCTGAAACTTACTTTTATCAAAACTTCTTTAAGATCCGTTGTAGTTTCAATTTTGAATTTTGGGATACTAGCTTTCACTTCAACATAGCTCATGTCGCTGGTTTCTTTATCCAATATACTAGGGTCCTTAAGTTTTTTAATCAGTTGCGCTAAGCCTTCTACTTCATTTGGAAGTACTATTACGAAAGATGATTGATCTCCTTCATAAGGTAGCTCTAATATCTGAAATTATAAGGTTAATTTAAACTGAGTTCTTTTTTATTATTTTTGTGCTTCAGAATAGATCGACTGTATTTACCGATATACCTGGTCATTATAAAATACTTTTACATATAAGTTTCGTAATTACTAACTTTAGATTTTAAAACGTCGCTATCTTTATATCTAAAATCCTCCGTCTTGTGCATCATTTTGACTTGTTGGGACTTCTGTTTGTTGACCTTAAATTCTTGATCTTTAGTTGCGTAACTTGGGAATGGATATTTCCAAGAACCCTGGTAAACAATAATACACATTAGAAAAAATCGTGTTCATAATTAAGGAAACTGGGATACTCAATGACGCTAATAAAATATTATTAACGATAAAAATTGCTCGGCTTGAGTATTTCGTTAGATAATGATGAATAAATTATATCAATATAACGTATAGTAACAGTATATGTATGTAATAAAGATGATTCGTGTAAAACTTACCCTGAAGTACAAAGCGTTAACAAGGATACCTCGGGTGTCAGATGTAATAGAACTGGCATCAACTAAATCTTTAATACGGTGATTAGTTTGGTCCTCGACCTAAAAGTAAAACACAACATCAAAATTCTGTAGAGGATAAGGGAAGAAAAAAAATCTTTGCATTTAATGAAGCATGTTTGAATTGACTGAAGACTGTAGAAGAAAATATCAGGGTATTTAGTTGTATCTTGAGAGAAATTCAAAATCCTACCGAGTAAGCCCTAGAGAGTCATTTGTAAAGATGTGAAGAAGAGACTTTATTATTATAGAAATTAAATAGTAATGAACTCTCCAGTGATATTAAAGAGATTCAAAATAAGTTAAAAAGATTAGACGAAACGTGGAGCCTCTTCAACTGTGAATTTATTAAACTGAAAATCGAGTGTGAATCCCAGAAAGCAATTATTACCCAACTCCAGAGCGACAATCATAGCGGGTGATTTTAATTTGGGTTCAATTAACTGAAAGTTGTCAGTCTCGTCCACAGTTACTAATGACATGTTTTCTAATCTATTATTAGATTTCGTTGCACTACAAAAATTGAGCCAGTACAATGGCATAAAAAACAATAAAGATAAACATTTGGATTTAGTTTTAAGCAACGTAAACGTTGACATAAACCCTTGTCAAGCGCTAACAATAATCGTCTCCTTACACCCACCTCTACAATTTTACATATCCCTCAATATCAGCAAAAACCTTGGACCAAACAAACTTGACTTTTTTGTTTTCATAAAGCAGATTATAATAAAGTCATTGGTGAACTAACTCGCGTTCCCTGGCAAGTTCACTTTTTGGATTGTAGAGATGTCGACGAAATGATTTCATTATTTTATTCCCGTGTTCGGACGGCTATTAACAAATATATGCCTAGAGTTAGGCAATAAACTTTTAATATCCTTGTTGGTTCTCGAGAGATGTAATAAGTCTGATTCGTGAAAAATTAAAATATCGTGACCAGCTTCGAAAATTCAATAATAATCCACTCGACCGAATATTTTTTTAATTAGCTAAAAACCGTTCTGAACGCCTTTTAAAACTTTGCTTTATAGACTTAGACTATAGACTTCATATATTATTAGACTTGAATTAAACCTGCGCTCCAATCCTGAACTATTTTAGAGTTTTATTAAACAAAAAAGAAAATGTAATAGCCACTACCCTGAGCTGATGTCACTTGACAGTAGCACAGATTCCAGTATTTTTGACATTTGCAATCTTTTTGCTCAAAAATTTTCTACTTCCTATAATGTCGACTCCATACCTTCTCTGCAAAACAGCAGCGTGGCCATGTTGACAAATGATTACCTCACAAGTATCAAGTTAAAGCAAAACCAAGTACTGAAAGTTTTAAAAAGACTTTATTTATATAAAGGCGTTGATTTGGATGGGATTCATTTCTGTGTTTGTAGCCAAATGCGCGTCTGCACTAACAACACCTCTAACCTTCATCTTCAACAGATCTTTAAGCACTAGCATATGTCCTACCTACTGGAAGACTGCTCTTGTCGTTCCATTATAGAAAAACGGAGACAAGGCATTTGTGAAGAACTATAAGGCTATATCTATACTTCCTGTAAAGTCTTTGAACAATTACTTCATTCAATCCTAGCCTGGCACTTTAAACCACTGATTGATCCCCGTCAGCATGGCTTTATGAAAGCCATGTCTACTACAACAAATCTCACATGTTTTATCAATGATGTAGCCATGGAACTCGATATTCGCTCTACAGTTGATGCCATTTATACTGACTTCAGCAAGCAACTTTGATCGAGCTGATCACAAACTGTTAATCCAAAAACTTTCAGCCCACGGCATTGCTGACCCCTTGCTGAGCGGGTGCGAATCATACGTGTCAAACAGGCAATCGAAAGTTGTGGTAAACGGGTTTTCATCTAAACCGTTCTTCGCACATTCTGGCGTACCTCAGGGCGCTCATCTGGGTCCATTACTTTTTAATTTATTTGTAAATGACATTGGCAGCTGCTTCGCCTAGTCTAAATATTATCTTTTTGGTACTTTTACAAGCTCTTCTTTAAGTGTTATTATTATATATACATATGTATTTGTTAAGTGATCGCGTCAAATCTTACAAGCTTAATTAGTTCCACTTCCTCTTATATGACGTAACTGAAATTTTACATAAACCTTCTGTCCTAATGAAAATACATTTTTATGATAAGCATGACCTGATAGTACATTCAGGTTTGAATCCAGACGAGGGAACTTCTCAAAAACAAACAATACAGTCATGAAATTTTATGTGTTGCATCGTACTAGGGTTCTATAATTAAAGGTTGTGTTTTAAAATATTTGAATATTATTATTATTATAATTTAGGCGGAAAACTATAATTAATAATACGAATGATCCTATTTCGTTAGGGATTTCTAAAAGAACGATTACTTACCCAAGCGTTAATCTCATCTGCTGATTTTTGGCTTTCGTCGAAGTTAATGTTAGCGATTTCAGAATGGTATACATCTCTAGAGAGGGTAGCAAATTCATCTTGGACCTGGTAGCCCAATGGTATATACAACTTGCTAGCTTTCTTTAACTCAATCCCTTCAATCGAGTTAAATTTTTCGTCAACCAAAGCGAAAACTTTGTTGATCTGAAACAAATATAAATCATGAGTGAAGCTATAACAACTATTAATATCCAGCAATTTGTAGAAATATGAATTATATTTATTTTATAGACAGGCAACAAAAAACTGAAATTCTGAACTGAATCAAATTCATTATTAGTGTGTGAGTATAGGAAATGAAATCTTCTTTCAGAGATACTCACTGTTGCATCATCGGGAAACCCAACAGCGTTAAGAAGTTCATCATGCGAAGGTCCTTCTGAAGCAACTGCCAATTGAGACAGAGGTGTTATGACGGAGAAGGCAGACAAAACAACACTTTTTTCTGGTTTCATCTGTACTACTTCCTAAAAATAAACTATAGTTATTAAGATCCATCAATAACCACAAACGGGCTAAAATATGTCTGTTGCCAGTGTTGCCCCTGGTCTTCAGTAACGTTAAGGGTAACACTGCTGGTTGCTGATTTAAAAAGAAGAGAGAATAAAGAGCGGAAATACTGGCTCTCAAGACTCGTAATCTGAACATGGCGTGTCGTTTGGCTGACTGAAACAAGAGGGTAGTAGCTAGCAAAGCAGGTGTTTTGTGATGACAATATTGTTGACGACATAATGTGGAAGATAATTTAGTATTTACAGTTAACTTACGGAGAACATCCTTGCTGTAAATTGGTTGTTGCCATCATGAAGATATTTAGTGGTGCTCATGTCTTCTGCAAGGACCACGTACGAAAATACTGTAAAGTAATAACTTAATAAGATCATCAGTATTTTTAAATATTTTGTTTATAATTATTTTATCTGTTGTTTATAAGAGAGACTTTTGAATAAAAGATTGCCATAGTCTTAACCTACATATGTAGATATATGTACAATAAAAAAATGGTTTTTAAATCAACTCAAAGCTCACTATCTACAGATGTAGCCTTTCTCCTATTATCCCTATGTATCTCCTGTCCAGTTGCTATCGTTATCTTCATAATAGGTATGTATATATGTATGTATTTGATTTGTTTTTTTTTTTCTATTATTATATTATTGCTTTATTTCAGGTTCCTCTACCTACTCGGGCACCTGCCTTATCTAAGTTTCTTTATTTGTTACTTATACCTTATCCAAAGGTTGTCTGGAAGAGATCTCTGTTTAGCGATAAGACTGCCTTTTGTATCTATCTATTTATCATATAATATACCACCATCGTTGTGTTATCACTACCCGAAGGTTGACTGGCAGAGAATGCTTTTAGCATTAAGTCCGCCTTTGTTTACATTATTTTGTATGATACATAAGTTATAAATAAATAAACGTACCACTTCAGGACAGGTGACAGTCGAAAAGTTACAGAAAGGAGGACTGATAAACTATCTCTATGTTGAATTTCATTCAAATCCGTTCAGTATTTTTGCGTGAAAGAGCAATAAACATCTTTCCAAGTCACAAACTTAAAACGGTGCTTAGAAGTTTCATTCACAGTTTCTTCTTCTCAGTAAGGTATCTTTCTGACACGCTGGTTGACTCAAAAAATGACGTTTACAAGTGCATTACAAACAATATGAATAAATGAATTTTGAACTTGAAGTTGAATTGATCACAACACTTTATCACATATCCATGTTACTAACCAACAGATTAAACGAAACTATCATTTTGAATTTTAATAAAAACAAATTATTAGACTCATTAACGGTCAGATATGATTAACACCAAATTAACAGGTAATTAAAGTTTTCAACGCTAATATTGGTATTGGAAGAATTGGTATTATTCATGAACAAAACTGAATTCAAATTCATTGAACATCATAATTAAAAGTAGATTTTTTTTCATTGAATACACATATCGATAAATATAAACATTAAAGTATCAAAACTAATAAAAGAATTAAAATAACTTTCGTTTTATAATTATTTCGATTTAGATTTATTTTATAATCTAAAATTAAACTAAGATATTTTGAAATAAAAAGCGAAGTAAAATAACTCACATAATAAATAGCACGCCTTCATTTTGATGTTGTCGCAGTGGAAGATGTCTCCGGACTAACTAAGTTCAAGGTAGTGTCGCCTTTATCTATACTTAGGTGTAAATAAACGCACGAGTTTTTTAAAGTTTGATTGGGCGCTGTTACTATGAACTAATGGACAGGAAAATAAACATGGCCGTCATTAAAACACATCACGCGAGAACAGATCAAGATATTTATTATTTAATTTACCTACGAGTGCGAAGTAACCACATGTAATGTTTTCAAAATTGCGCTACACTGAACTTGTTTATTACTACTAAGTTATTACACTATAACTACAGTGGGCTGTGTTAATAAGTAGACACATGCTTCAATATTATTCCACCTTGTATATACTGTAGTAGATATTTCTATATAGTCACGAGGAGTATACTTTTCTTACTTTAACAAACCCCTCACAGAATTTTACATTAATCATAGTAATAGTAAACAAAAATCATTTTTTATCACCCACTAAAAAGATGGCAATTTTTCGATATACAAATCATGAACACGTGTTTTTTGAAATTTTCTTCTAAAGAACGTTCTTCCAGTTTTCGTTTATTACAACTCTTGGAATATCGCTTTGAACCACTTTATAAATACGTGCTCTGTCTTGTCAGGTATGAGAGGAGATTGGTGGGCCATTAATGGATTGCAGGCAACTGATCGTTCGATAAGTCTTCTTATTTTACCTTGACGGGATACAACTTTTTTTTTATCATTTATTTAACAAAAGTTGTACAATAACATACTCATAACATAGTGATTATGTATTTATCTCAGTCCTATTCATTATTTAATTTAGACAAAAAGCTGCTTATGATTTATTTAGTGCTCGCCAGACGGCGTCGAAAAAAGCGGCCAAGTCCGAAAAGTTGCACAAGACGAATTCATTAACATATGTATGTTCCTTATTTGGAGTCCCCTTTGAATTTTTACTACATTTAATTTTTAGCACTTGAAACTACCGTAACAATAATATACCTTCTGATAAGTCTTAGTAACAAAGAGGAAGCGTTCATAGCCCGCCGGCTTGTTTAGATTGAAAGCGATCGGAAATGTTAAGCAACACCGGACACGGTCGGTAAGAGGATGAGGGATTGCTTCTTCACCTATAATTCACGAGCGCTTCCCTTGGTTCGGAGAGCACGTAAAGCCGTCGGTCCCGGTTGTATATTAGATAGCAACCGTTAAGCCACATAGCCCTTAAATGGCACAGAAGCTTCTGTCGTCGATTGGCCACTGGCCCCTTCACCAATCCCAGCGAGCTTGAATATAACAACGACTTTTAGTATCAATATAACAATATTACTTACACTATTCAAGTCCCAGTCGAGTGCTGCAGTAACTTCACGATCTGTCGCTGACATTGATTTTATCAAGTGTGATTTCCCGCCATTATAGTGAGGGGACTTACCCGATTTACTAAGATGTTAATGTAATGAGTCAGAAAAATTTACTTGTAATTGGAATTTAACTTCTTTGTACGTTATTTTTTTTATATTTCATTTTAAGGCCGAACCTAAGTGATTATTTGATATATAATATAATAAATAATGTATTGATTAGATTTAATTAAGTTTTCTATGAACATTCTTGGTAGTTTCAGAATAAAAATCAACTATTTTTGATAATTTAACGTTAGATATACCAGATGGATGGAAATGAAAATTGGTGCAACAAAATAAGTATTATTTTATATTAAATAAGTTAGCGCTTGACTCCGACACCACCTGATGGTAAGTGGTAACATAGTCTTTGATGGTGAAGCGCACTAATTTAGTAAAAGCCTATTAACATTTTTTCGCACTACATGCCATACATTTTTACATTTGTACATACATTTGTACATTTTGTATTGGTGTTTGGCGTGAGAGCTGACAGATAAGATATTGGTGTAAAGGGCGTGATGGCTAGTTACTACACGCCAACATACGCTCAATGTTATTTGCTTAATAATGCCTGATAATGTGCTTTAAAACTGCAAAATAAAGGTGGGATGAGCTGTGGGACGGAAAGATATGCATAGGTACGTTTATGAAACGAATTCATTGGTGTTTAATTAAACCAGGTACGTATTTAATCATAGTTTCATACAATACAATCGAAATTTTAGCAGATGAAAGCGAAATAGCTGTGATTAAAAAATATTTGTTTTCAAAATGAACTTTTTCCATTTCACGAGTGCGCACTGTTTTTATTT
>DWJZ01005634.1:0-13835 GCA_018249125.1 Asbolis capucinus | reverse complement strand
AAATAATGTAAATATTTTGAAATTTTCAATACAAGGTCCTGGGTGTAACGTGTATGTATGTGTTTACCTTGAATTTGAAATTTACATATCCTTAATATAATACCTTCAATAAAAATTCAGCGTTTCTTTAATTTCATCCTATAAAGGATTGAAAAGGGGGGTGACATTTTGTACTAAAATGCCTCTCAATATATATTATGTAATATTTATTTTTGGAATGACTTTAAATCTCGAGAAATTCTTATGATTTAGGAAACTTTTCATCCCTAATTATACCAGAGTTCCCTCGGGATACGGGATGAAAGTATAATATCAATTCAGCGTTTCTTTAATTTCATCCTATAAAGGATAGAAAAGAGGGGCGAAATTTTGTACTAAAACATCTCTTAATATAATGATTATTTTATAGCAAAGTTTCATATCGCTGAACTAGATGGCGTTCTTTAATTAACTGAATCACGCTAACGACTGATCGATCGAAAAACTATATATGTATGTATATTGCGAGATTTTTCTTTCCAAATTCATATATAAACTATACAGCCTTGGCTAAAGCCAATTTGGTAAACCAAATCGGCTCGATAACATTGTAGCTTCCTATCTTCGGGATAGAACCTTTCGTTTTCGACACGAAGGCCCTATCTCCACAGCACGTCCCACAGCGGCCGCAGTCCCACAGGGCTCCGTCCTCACTCCCTTTCTGCTTTTTTGTGCATTTTTGCATTTTTGTTTCATAAAAAGAAAGAATTCTTTAATTAATACCCAATATAGAAATGTTCGCTTCAAATAATATAATTATTAAATAGTATAGTTTTATATATTTTTATTATGTTTGTTTTGTTGCGGTTGCGAATAATCATATTTTATTAGTTACTAATGCTTAATTTATTCGTTCTGAGTCACTTAGCCTTAATCTATTTGCTTTTTAATTTAATCTATAAACTTCATGGTGTAGGTTTATTTAAATCAAAATTTGTTTTAATTTCATACAAAAACAGAGGAAAACGTTGTCGATGCACTACAGAGATCATAGATATCACACCTTGCTCTAGAGAAGATCGAAACAAAGCAATCTATTTGTACTTGAACAATTCAAACTTGTCGATTATTTATTTTATACCACAAATTCTAAGGTGGTCGTGGTTGAATCGTGCTCGAGGTAAAAGCATTGGCAGTTGTCGGCCAATAGTTAAAATCAATATAATTCTAACGCATTATGAATCCATCAATCGTAGTTCTTTATTTTTTGTCTCCTTTTTCTCGGTTAATGTATATTACACGTCTAGTAGTCTATTTTGGAAGTTGAAGGTCGTCCATGGCTCTTGTTAGTATCGCATTTCCGCCAAGCTGGTCTATCTGAAAATTACCAAAAGAATTTATAGACGCTATTGTTTGTCTGACGCAGCCATACTCAGTCAACAGAAACAGCAAATTAACTTCTTTTGTTTCTAACTAAAATAAGAACATCCAAAAAAATTAAAAATCCACCAAAAACATGAATTCCCCCACTATAAATTTCTAAACGTCCAACTGTAACACTAACCTACATAATAAAAGAAACCTGTTTTAACATAGCAGGATTGGTACCTCTATTCGTATTTCATCTTCTATTTTCTTCAAAGCATCTCTCGTGTATTCATCACTGCCGTGCTTCTTCAAGAGCGAGACAGCACGACACAGCAGCTTCATGTCGCTAGTCCGTTGTTTTAAAATGTCTGTATTAAGAGTTAAGAACGTATTTACCAATTAGCGCAACAGAAAGTGTTGTCCTTCATTGGATTGTTAACTCTGATCTGTCTTTGACTTTTGACTGCCTTTAATCCATTCATGGCCTACTACTGAGCACAGATTTCTCCTCATACTGAGGAGTTCTGGGGCATACTCTATCACGCTGCTCCAATAGGAGAAATGGAGCATGGGTACAATAACTAGACACAAATAAAAGATGGGTTGTCTGGGAGACTATATGAATAATAAGGGAATGGGGGTAGAGTAAATGGCTGATAGGACAGAATGGAAGAGAAAAACATATTGCACCGAATAAAACTGGGAGAAGGATTTAATTTATTACTAAATTCTTAATATAACCATAAGTGATCAAATTCAAAATCAAAAATAATTTATTCCATGTAGGTATTTTCAAAACACCTCTGAACATCATTGTTTGGAATCTACCACCGTTTCGGAAAGATGCCATAACAAAGAGGAGAAAGAAACTTCTCGCCACATCTTTTGATCATTTAAGTTAACACCAAAGTTTGCTTTATTGTGTCCTTGGATACAGCCCTTTAGTAACACCCTAGTCTGGTGTTGTTAACGCGTATGGGCGGTGAAGATCAATATGGGATGACGTATCAGCTCGTTTGCCTTCTTCTCACAACCCATCACGGCCCATTACTGAGCACGGGTCTCTTCTCTGAATGAGGTTAAGGCCATAGTCCACCACTCTGGCCAAGTGCGGATTGGCTTCACGCCCGCCTTACAAACTCCCCGGTATGCAGATTTCCTCATTATCTTTTCCTTCACCGTTATAGCGAGTGACATTTAAATGCTTAAAACGCACATAACTCCAAAAAGTCAGTAGTGCGCGCCCTGGGATTCGAACTCATACCCCCTGAATAGGAGGTCGAATTCTTAACCACTAGGCTATCACTGCTTGATACCGATGACCGTTAACCGACCTTATAACATAAAAATAAATTGGTTTACTTTTCCTTCTCTGACACCAAAAGGCACATGTAATATTTCACGGTTGATTTCGAATACACTCGAACTAGGGTTTCATAGGAAAAGGCAGCAGTACCTTGGCTTTCTTTTCTTTTTTAGAAGTAAACTTTTTAACGGTATCTAATACGGGTTATGTTGGATTTTTACCCACTAAAACTCCCTCAGAAACCTAGTGACGCTTTTGCGGGCTCCGGAGTCTTATATGAACCCACCGAGTCCGTCCTACATAATACCCTTTAGGCTTATCCCGTCTTTCATCAACTACGTCCTCGACCCTTTCACGACCCCGCTCGGCGATCTCCTTAACCATAATGGTCTTACAGAATTAAACCACAGCTTTTCACGGACCGTACACTGTAAGGATAGCTATTGCTGACGGGGACAGATCCTCCTCGATCAGCACGCACTGCTCGAGTTAAAGGACCTTAACCATGTTTCAAAGGATACCGGTGAGTTCAGTGACGACATCTGGGAACTGTGACGCGTGGATGACGGCCAGGGTCATTTTACCTTCTGTGATGTCACTGTAAGGAGTGTAGAAACCAGAGTTCTGAAAAGAAACTTAGATGCAAATTGGTTTCTTTATTTCTTGGATACAACACATGATGATTACGAATATCCTCTCGTAACTAAAAATTTTAATAATGAGTTAATTCCCCCATCTCCGTTCCTCCATCGGACGGCGGTATCCGTCCGTCGAAAACACATCACCCGTACGAACATCACGTTTCGCTTCGTCCTTTATCATTCGTCCCGTGTAGGAGTGGAATTAGTTGCCAACGTCGGTAATCCCGTTTGATTATGACGTAAATATCTCCAAATCAAGAGTGAATAGGCTTTTATAAGTTAGTGCGCTTTCCTATTTCGCTTACCATCAGGTGGTTTCGTGGTCAAGCGCTAACTTATTGAATGTAAAAAAGCCTAGAATGTTACTTTTTATTGTTTTTTAAATACTTTCCTTTCATTTAATTTCCGATTCCATTTCATTAATAAAATTAATATTTAAGAGTAATATACAGACAACATTCGTCTTACGTGTTTCACACTGGGCAGCTTCTGTAAGCCCTGCAATAAAAGATACTGCGTTATTATAAAAAGTAAGACCGTTTCTCAAACTTTATTGCCCACTTACATAATATATAGTGAAGTAATCACCAACATACATACCTGCTAACCATAAGGCCAAAAGGATTCTTCATTATCGAAGACATCACCAAAATAATTATTAATATTTTGTATATATCTGTATTCATGCACTAAATGAGGTTTTGACTATGTGGTGGGGGGGTGAGAGTACCAAGCGGACGTAGTCACGGTAAAATCTAGTTTGTCAATAAGTTAACCAATAGACAGTTCTATAGGATTTTTGAACAAATCACCGAACGGCGCTAGATCCCAAAAAAATTACGTTCATAAGTGTATTGAAAATACCTACATGAAATGACTTTGTATCTGAATTACCTGCGGATGAAATACATTATAATAATCATCCAAAATGGTATAGTACACGCCGATGCTCATTGCCAGGCTCGTCAGATCCTTCCTACTACTGCGGTAGAGTTGGAGTAGATCCACCGGCAGCGCGAAGAATGATGAGACTTCTGTGAACCACACATACATGACCTCTGCCCATTAAGAGCCGACTAATGAGTTTGTATTACTGAGGAGGCTTAGAGTATACTACTACGCTGCTCCAGTGCGGAACGAGCACCCGCCTGTCATTGGCCTTTGACATGGCTTAAAGACTGGTGCTAGTGATAGCAAACAGCACCGTTCCAAAATTATTGCGCCCACCCATCCTCCTACCAACCGTGTCCGTTTTTGCTTAACTTGGTATACCATTTAGAATCAACGCAATACACAGGGCTATGAACGCTTCAACAATTAGGACCAGAGCTCCTCGTTTTTTCTGTTATTGTTCACGCTGAACGCTAGTTCAAAACATATAGCAACGACTTTTAATGCGGAAAAACTGTCATATTTTCTGCAACAAATCTCACTCCCATATATTTTGAACTAGCGTCTGGTGTGAAAGATAACAGAAATAGAATTTTGTCTCAAAGCTTAGGATTTACGAGCCCTTCGAAATACGAAATTGGTCAAGAAATTTTTGGCACCATTGATTGCCGCTCTTGATTAACTTCGCCGATCGCATAGAATCGACGCAAGACTCGCCAGTACAATGTTAATACATACTTTTTTCCACCATCTCAGTATGTTCTTCCTCCGTGGGACATATGAAGTTATCTCGCCAATACAAATCTAGTCCTTGGCCTCTATGCATTTCATCAGTTCGATCCAAAAATATTTTAATAGCCTGTAAGTATAAAATTAGGTATCTGTAAGTGAAAAATTTATAACTAAGGATTTTGTGATTTAAACAACTTTATGGTTGTACGAAAACCAATTTTGGTACTTACGTATTAAGGCTAACGCAGCTACAGATTTTCAGTTTTTAAGCGCTGCAAATTGTCACAGATATCGACGGAACTCCACTCTTGCAGGTTATCCGTCTTCTTCAATTACTACAGCAATCGAATATCCGAAACTATGTGGTAGCGTTAATGCGTAAGTACCGTCATTAACACCTAAACCTTTTTTTACTTACTAATGGATGCCCCAATTCTAATATTTTCTTTCCTGCTAAAACTAGGGCACTGGATGCTGCATTTATAGTTAAGCCCATACTATAAACTTTATGAGCTGCTGGCATGCCATACCGAAACTTTGAATCATCTTGGATATCATCTAAGCTGAAAATTATCAATAACAATCCTTTCAACTTCATCAAACCTATTCTTTGCATTAAAAAAATCTGTGACATCGCTATGTGTACATGAAAGATATTTGGGAAAGATTACTGTCTAATATAAGATCGCTTGAACTAATGCTTTACCAGAAATAGTTCACCCAAGATGTGGAGAGTAGTGGGAAATATTGTTGACGTGACACTCTTTTCGTTGTATCATTGAACTCAAGAAATATTTGAGTAGTTATGCTTGAGATTTTACAGCTGTGTAACTGGTCAAATAATATGGTAAATAAATACAGAAATCTATTGATTTTGATTATAGATTCTAAATTTGAGCAATTTGAGTAACCGTTAACGACTATGAGTGTTGCAGTAAGTTGGTGAAATAAAAATGTACCTGCTAAATTTTATAATATACACATAATAGGGAAACCTTAAAAACTACGACCCATTTCAAATCGACACATAAATAATTAAGTAACACACAAAACAAATTGAGTACCTAGTTATACCAACAGCGACCTCCCGGTCTGTCTTTAGCATTTAGTAGACGCTTCATGATAAAACCACTGACGCCGCATTTATGCACCTGCATCCTTTTATTTATAACTGTTCTTAGAAAAAGAGTACTGACGTTGCATTTTATGCACCTGACTTCTATTTTAGTTCCTAAGATCAGTCAATTGTAAGCCATCGAATACATACATCGCTCCAAATTGTCCTATTCTTTAAAAATATCCCCACGCGCCCTCGAAACGAGTCTACCTTTTCTATATATTAAAATGGTTAAGAAAATGAAAATAGTTCATAACTTACAGTAAACTGAACGTATGCAAGGTCTGTATAGCATCTTCAATACGTTCTACCTCCTGCTGAGGAACTTGGAGCCAGTGGTTGAAAGCTGACACCATGACCTTATGGTGTTTGCTCGGAATACTCTGCAGATACTCAAAAGGTGCCATAATCTGAAACTCCATACAATTTCCGTAAAATAGAAACTTCATTCAGATCACAGGTACAATTTGCGGCCCAGGCATGCTGCTTAAATTAAAAGGAAAAAGTTAAAAAACTATGTTAAGATGATAATGATCTTGATGATGATGATGGATGTGTGGAATGACCAGAAACTGATACAGTACGAAATGATTATGTTCGGGGACGTCAAAAAATTCAAGGAAAATTAGAAATGCTAAAAGCGAACCGAACCAAGGATATATACAAAACACAAAGCTTTACAATACAAAACAAACATATGTATACTTCTAAGACAAGAGGAAACTCATGTGACGAGAAAAATGATGAATATTATGGTGGATATAAGGACGTGGATGGCCAAAAAAATATGGATGGATTGTATGAGATAATATGAATGATAAACGGGCTAATGGTTGATAGGGAACAATGGAAGAGAAAAATAAATTCGCCGATCCCAAATAAATTTGGGTTTATGAAGCAATGTTTTAACTCGCCTTTGTTGACGCATGTCCGTGAAACCGGATGGTATACAAAAAAGATATATTCTTTACAGTGTTCATCGAATTTCATCGCAATTTTGAGTAGCTGTCTTATTTTATGCTCGCTGCCGCTAGTCTATCCTGCATTAGCGACATGATCGTTAATCAGGATTTTAGGGCCACGCAGCCTATAACCGGGGTCACCGTAGACTTAAATGGTTAGTGTATATTTTTATTTTGCTTATTTTGATAGATATATTTGTTCTTTATACTTATAGTTTTATGATAAACTAGAAATTGCCTTCGCTTCGCTTCGGAAGAAGACTTATCAAAGTTTGGCTTTGTAGTGGCTCTACTAATTTTAACCTGCTATCCTGTGGAAACTAAGCCATTTCCTGGGATAAAACATATCCTATAACTATGAATATGCCAAGTTGCATCTAAATCTGTCCAGTGCTTTTTGCGTGAAGTTCGAACAGACAGACATATACACAATAAATCCAAAAAATATTTTGGTATCTTAATTGATAACAAAGCTTTCCTGAATCAACATTTTCTAAAAATATTTAATGTACAGACTTGACCCCGTTACAGTTTTGTTATTTGTATAGATTTACCTTTTGTTTATTTTGATCGATGTTTTACTAAAAGTATTTATCTTTTTTTGTCTTTTTTGTTAAATCAATTTACCTTTGTTAGTTTTGGTTCAACATGTATTAAGAAAATAAACACAGTATACATATATTTTTTTTGTAAAAAGCAAAATCTGATGAGGACAGATTACAAACGTCATAGGAAAGTGAATTTGGAAATTTTACTGACAAATAGATGTCTAAATTTATAACATTTCCCATATTACGTAGCATGAAGTGTAAATTAGAGAAAAACTCGTGGTCAAATAAAACCTCTGATTTTTGAGACCGGGGTCACCAATGCTGGGAGTTAAAGTCGCATCTTCGACGGAGGTTTTACGCAAGTTCAAAACAAGAATATTTCATAGTAAACCGTTTTTCCAATATTTACGTTTCCACCATGGTGTTGTATTATTTCCTATTTAAATGGCTCAAAGTTTGTTATTTTTGTTCTCTATTTCATTATCGATCGCAATAATTACCCGGTCTTGCCGTGACCACGAACCATGTAAATGGGTCGATAATAAACAGATCAAGAGTTTGCATTAAAATGTATCCACTACGATAATAATAAAAAAATTTAAATTACTTCTGTACTCAGTCATTAAATACTTAAATTGTACAGATTTACATTTATTGTGAATTAACGTTTCATTTATTGCAACCATAGCTGTCCTACTAGGCTGGCTCTTCTCACTTGGCTGGGCTTGAGTCTTCTCTCACAATGTAAGGGACCCAGACCATAGTCCACCACGCTGGCCAATTGCGAATGGATAAACCCCAAACACCGAGAACATAATGGACAACTACCAGGAGTGCAGGTTTTCTCGCGATGTCTTTCATCGCGGCAAGTTATAAGGGTTTGTCCGCCCGTTCCAGACACGAAATCCTCCTACCGACCGCGCCCAATTTTGCTCAACTCTTTCGATCTCCTATGATCGACCAATGCTTTTGTAGTGAAAGAACTCAAGAGTGACGTTCGTCTCTCTACTATATATGCTCAGAATTCTCAAGTAATTTGGCCATTGTACGACGTAACCCGCGGGTCATTACGTGACTTGCACACGGAAAACAATTACGAAAATTTTACGATAATTGCTCGTAAATTGCATAGTCGTATTATGTATCAGCGACAATTGCGCAACTTAACAGGTTTTAGTGTTAGGTTCATGACTAAAAGTGCACAGTATTAAACAGCGAGCGTTAAGCACGCGATCATGTATGTAATAGGATTTAAAAAAAAATAGACAGTGATATTATTGCTGGTAATTTGCTGTCTGCTCGCTGTTTGCAAATCTTAGCTAATAGGAAAACCGGGTAATTTAGTAAAACTGATAGCGGTCGGCTACGTGGAAGGAAAGAGAAGTAGGAGGAGATGATTGAACCGATATTATCAAACAAGTTTGCAAATCCACCATGCACATCCATACAACTTGATAGAGAAGCTTGGATGAACGTTGGACGACGAACGGACGACCATAGCAAACTCTGCTTATGAGTACCACGACCCTCAGCCACGAGAAATAGATTCAGAAGATAATCGAATCATGCTTGCTTATCCCAGAAAATGTGTTCGGGATAGGAATCACTTCCAAAACCACTAGCTTAGCAATAAGTCCGCTAACAAGTATTTCATCAAAATTAAAAAGTAAAAAAGAATACTTACATGTTCCTGTTTTGCCCAGTCTACTTTATTTCGTTTTTGCAGCATTATTCTTCTGCAGTTAAAGTATTTTTGCACAGAAAAATATTTTCTAAGCATATTTGAAGTACTTAATATTACCGTTGAGCAGGGACAGGGACAATTATAGTATTGTATATTTTTCAAAACACTTAAATATAAAATTAACTTTGATTGCTATTTGATATGAATTGGATTATTGTTATTTGATGTAAATTGAATTTCACTATGTCATTAGTGTAATTGGCTATTGCCGTGCTAATTACTAAATAAATAAAAATCAATAGTAAATTATTAAATTAAATTAGGTTCGGGTTCGATGAGCGTATGACGCAAACGTGTGGCCAACTTTATTAAAAAAATATCAAAATTAGTCACAGATAATATTGTACCTTATGACAACCACATAAGATTCATTTTTGTGTAAAGAACACGCTTCGAGTTTGGACATTTATGCCCGAGCAACGCAAGAAATACGATACAACTCTCAGTGTCATTTGAATAACATGGCCCGGTTCCACCAATCCGCTACCAGAGTAAAACGGGAGATCAGTTCGTAATTAATACATCATGAGTATTTACGAAGCCCACCTATAACTCCGAGTAAAACGTCTGATCGACCAATTCAGCCTGAGATAAGCCTAGAAGGCGACCTACAGCAGATCTCACTAAGAAAAAGAAAAACGCCCTAAGACGACAGCAACTTATCTGACAGATTAAGCGATTTCAAAAAGGAAATATTGACTGTGTTGCAGCAGATGTCCAAACCCGTAATTTAAAAAGAATCTCAGATAACAGAGCATCAATAAAATTGCAAACACAAATACTAGAACAAAAAACTGACAATATATTACTAGAAGAAAATAAGCTGAAGAATTAAGTCTCTGATTTAAAAAATGGATATACAAGTGCAGAATTCAAGATAGAATGCCTAGAAAAGGACATTGAGTGCTTAAAGAAGAAAACAGATAATTTAACAGAACAATCGGATACTGAGACTCACTGTAAAGATATATTGTCCGAAATGCGAGAACGTGCCGCAAGGGAAAAAATATATCATTACTGGAATCTCTGAACTGAATCCCACAAAGCTAGATGTCAGGATAAAATATGATATGAATGAAGTGACTAAAATCAACAATATGGCGTGAGTAGACGGTGTACCTGTGCACTGTATTCGCATAGGAAACTTCAAACCAGGTACTTTAAGCTCTATAAAGGCAATATTTATAAACAAAGACCAAGTAAAAAATATATTAAGAACTAGATCTACTGTGAAAGGAAACATAAAAATTTTACTCGGATATTACACCCTAACAACAGAGATATTTGAACACTGTAAAAGAGGAACTCAAAGCAAGAATTAACTCAAAAGAAAATAATATAACCATCAAATCCATAAAAAAAGTTCCCAAGATAGTAAAAATAATAAAAAAACTATTAGTATCTAATACAAAAAATATAGAGAAAGAAAATACATGTGAAACAATAACCTATGAAATTGTAGATACATATGACAAAGTAAAAATACATAAGAAGAAGACAAAATTTCTATATCTAAACCCAAGAAGCCTTGTTAAACCAGGTAAACTGGATGAACTCGAAATGTATTTTGCACACATTGAATGGTATCCATGTGATGGCAGTTACTGAGACTTAGTCTAAGTTTAACTACGAAACTCAGACTTAATATACACATATTATTCAAATTACCGCACAGAAAGTCGAGTGGGTGGGGTGTTTCTGTATACATACATAACGCCCTTAAACATAACTTAGTGGAAACCGTTTGCAGAGATGACAACCGCTGCTTATGGGTGCAAGTGGAAAACCGGATATACAGAGCGGAAAGAACCAATGCATACAATTTCTACAAATATTTTCTGAACAACTTCATCGGAGAAAAAGATCTATCTTAAAGGGAGATTTTAATTATAATCTAAGAATATAAAGAAACACTGTAATATAATGGATTTACAATATTGAACAATATAAATAAAGAATTTTGCACAAGAGAAATGGCAGATTCTAAGACAATATTGGACCACATTAGCTCAGATTTAAATCTATGTAAATACTTGGAAACTCCAATCTCAAACTAACTCGCTCATCTTATGGAGTGACCGGCCAACTTTGAAGTATCGAGGTATTGGCAAATTATCAATGTACCCACATTTGTTTGTATATATTTGTTAATTTACCCACTTTTGTTTTTATATAATTGTAAATTTACCCACTTTTGTCTGAAAAAACTAATTGTTGCAGCTCATCGAATATTGTTTTGAACTGTTATTTTATTTAAATTTCTCCATAATCGATAATCGAAAAACAAAGAATTGTAAACCGTAAACCGTAATTAATCGTAAATTAATTAATTACAAATATTCAGTATTAAAGGGACAGTTAGAATTTTACATAATATTTTTTTAAACACTTAAATATATAATCAATTTGAATTGTGAAATTAAATAAATAAATAAATTATTTTACGGTCGTACACCTTAGAAAAGGAATCGAACAACACGGCTTTCGTAAAGTGATCGTTGCTGACTAAAGTACCAAATATATTTTATGACTAATATATAATAATATTTAAAATAATATTTCCTTTAATTACTTTTTTAATTTTATTACATAGTTTGAAATAGATTTATGACCGTATTAATTGTTAGGTGAATTACTTCTAAGAAAATAAATATTAATTAAATTTAAGAATTATTTTAAGAATGCAAGCATTATCTTTACTAATATTATAAATGCGAATATTACTCTGTCTATCTGTTACTTTACTAAACTACCAAACACCTTAATTACTGAATCGATTTTAATAAAAATTGGTATAGAGACAGAATAGAATTTAATTTAAAATATAGGCTTGATGGCTATTTTATCTTAATAATATTATAAAGGCCAAAATTTTTGAGGATGAAGGGACGAAGGCATTGAGTTTAAACCTTCACACCAAACCTTCTACTACTTCTAACCGGTCTGAATGAAATTGACCAGACAAAGATTATTGTCTGAAACAACACATGGGCTACTTTTTATCAGTCTTTATCTCGCGGGCAAACACCGCGGGCAGAAACCAGTCAGTCATAAAAATAACAATGGGGTCACAAGCCCTCTGCAAGCCAGAATTCCTGGTACTAAAGAATACCCATAGGACATAAGGACTAATAAAATTTCTTTTACTATAATTTGTACGTGTTGAACGGCTCAACGCGGCATGTTTTTACGTGCTTTTTGACGCATTGTAAGTTTAAGCCTGACTACAATCCCACCTGATGATAACTGGGTATGTAATTTTAGATGGTAAAGCATTAACTTAGAAGAAGCCTTTTCACTCATGTCTTGAATACATCTACATTATACTTGAATGGAAATGTTGCAATCCTTTGCGGTACCTGTCATCTATATCGAAGTTATATAATCGGAGGCAGTACGTGCAGTGCAACGGATTTATTTTTCAACCTTATTATACTTATTCTGGAATCGGACAGGGATCGAACCTGGGACCTATAGAGTTTCTAATTTTTATTAATGACTTACCAAGTGCCGTCAGTACGGCAAAATGCCTATTATTTGCAGACGACCTAAAACTTTTCTTTGAAATCAAAAATCACACCGACTTTCAAGTACTCCAAGCTGACTTTAACAACGTTTTGGAGTGGCACAGGAAGAACAGGTTAATGTTCAATGAAAGCAAGTGCTCTATAGAGACGTTTTCTTGTAGGCAGAAAGTCATTTCTTATATTTACATATTTGGAAATATGGAAATCTCAAGCTCTCCAACAATAAAAGATTTAGGTGTTTTGTTTAAACACGACATGAGATTCTGTGATCACATTGAGTATATATGCGGAAAGGCCTACAGGACATTAGGGTTTGTGATGCGACAAGCAAGACTCCTTGACAGTGTTGCTCTAATCAGATTGTTATATAACAGCCACGTTAGAAGCATACTTGAAACAAACGCAGTTATCTGGAGCCCACATGAAGCAAAGCTTATGTTGGAGAAGCTCCAAAAAAAAATTTATGAGATATTTGTACTTCCGAGTGTATGGATACTCAGTAGGGCACCTTCGCCTAAGCCTTTTTATGACAGGAATGCTAGGGTACCATACACTGGAATATCGACGTGACAACACCTTAATAGAATATTTTGCTCTGCTAATTCGAGGGAAAACATCTAACCCCTGGTACTGGAACTGATATCGTTGTACGTCCCGAATAACTACGTTCGAGTCCGACGTCATAAGTTGTTTGAGGTACAGACTCGATATATCCTCGTGAAGGAATCTCCTGTGGTACGAGCTCTGACCTTGATCAACGGCTTATTGGAATGGGACTAAAGTATCGATACTTTTTATACACCATTTTCTTAACTTCGATGGACGGCAGGAAGGTTTATTGAAAAGCTATAAAACGCATTGGATTTATATAAATCTGTAATGTTTTATAGCTTATTTGTAATTATATAAATAAATAATGTTGTATACTACATATAGAACAAATTAATTTGCGGGTGGTTGGTAATAGTGGTTCAATGATGGTTTATAAGTTACCAAGTTCTTTCATTTTATTTGTTT
>DWJZ01005633.1:0-13836 GCA_018249125.1 Asbolis capucinus | reverse complement strand
TATACTATACCATTTCATATATTATATATATATATATATATATATTTACATATACAGTTGGATATTGTGATAACGAAAAGTCTCGTATGAACTAAGTTAACCAGACCATGACCTATGCAACTTGGTAATGTTGGCCTGAAAACATATGTATATCGTGAGTACCCGTAACATAGCATAATGTACACAGTCCACGACGAATTGAGTTTAAAATCATATATTACGGTTCGTAGTGTAACATTTTCACTGATATATAACCAGCATCTGTCATGCTATGCAATTTGACGACATGCCATATAACACAGCGATCCGTGGAGACGGCATCCAGAATTACTGTTTCTAATTAGACTCTTACATCGATAAACAACTCTGGTTGTAATTCTTGGGAACGTATATCTCTAGCCATATTGGGGCGCCTTAGAATATAAAACCCCAATCCCATGCTGGCCTACCAGGGTGCCGTAAAAGGCATATAGAAGTACGCAATCTGCAACATCGGGACTTTACACTGAAGTCTGCAATTATGGGTAAAAGCCATTCGAAATTTAAATTTGCTGGTCAGTTGACAACCCTACGGAGTGAGCCAATGACGCGAGGTTCCGGTGTTTCCGCCGCGCCCGTACCGTTCGCGCGTAAACAATCGCCAGATTCGTTCGTCCGCGTCTACTAGAAAGGATGTTTCCATTTTCAAAACGTATGGCGCCACGGCAAGTGTATGCTGTACTGTACGTGTGTGTGTGCGACTCACACACGGTAAAAGTTTTACTTTCGAAAGCCTATGAATGAAATGAATGTATTAAAGTAAGAAAACGTCAGAAAATTTGTGAATGTACTTGTGTGTGTATGTGGTAATATTATTTCCCGCCATTCTGGTCTGCATGCTCTGCAGTGAACTACTGGGGTATAGACTAAGATTTTTCTAATTATAATTCTTGGCGGCATACATTCTGAATCACGCTATTGAGGCTTTATAAAACTCATGTAGCATTTTTCGTGAGCAATTTTCGTTTCATCGAGTTTTAAATTCAATAGATATGAACAGTATTGAATCTAAATGATAAGCATATTGAAATTGAATTTTGTACAAATATTAGGTACGACGTACGACGTCGATAACATAATTTTATGATAATTTATAACGACATTTATAGTTATCGATGGTACCTTCTAGCTTTCATCAAGCTTTGATATATTTTCAAATATGTTTTGGATTCATAAAAAATTGTAAAAATGAGTCACATGTTTTTTTATTTGCAACGAAAGTAACATATAATGTTCGTAAAAATATCGAAATAAACTTTAAATCGATTTATAAGAATGAAATACGATATAAAAACAGCACTATCTATTTATAAACCAGCACTAATTTACGAAAAGTAAAAAAGAAAAAATATATTACCCAAAAAATTAAGAAATACAAAATGCTAATTAAATTTCCTTTCGTTTTCGTCGACGTTCGAATAGCAATTATTTTCAAACATTTCATTGTCATGGATACTCATGGTATTGATAAGAACTGCTATATTTATTTATAGTTTGTAATGTTACTACAAACCGCAGACTTTGTAAGAGGAAACAATATTATAATATCGTTACACTTAAAATTTAAAATAGACGGAATGTAGATAGAATAATGTATTAGTGTCTAGTGTCAAATGTCATCTGTAATCCTGTCTCCGCACCACGCGCCATTATCCTTGCAACTAAGTTGAAATATTGACGTGCAAAATATATATCTTGAATAGCAGGAAAATAGTAAAATGTACAAAGCCAGCAATGAGGTAAAATTAAAATAATATTAAATTGAAAGTTTTCTGGTTAACGCATTTTTCATTGCTGTTTGGCCGCTGTTCGTTCAACGAACACGTTCAATGTTGTCGCTGTCTAAACAAAGATATTGTATCATCTTCTAATTAATATTTGTATAAATTATTATAGGAGAGACAATTAGCACTGCCGCCTGTCATTGTTTTCAATATTTCCCCAGGATTACGAGCATTTTCCTTAGATAAAATCTTAATTAATCAATTGGTAATTGTAAAACTAGTGTGATTTTCAAGAACCTGGTCAAATTTAACAGGGCCTAGCTTCCGCCCGTGACTTCGTCCGCGTGGAAAGTTACATTGGGCTAACGCTAACTTTAACCCATGACTTCGTTTCTGTAATACATGTTTGCGAAACTTTGACTATTGAAAATTTTAACTTTTGAGACATTCTTCATTCGTACTCCGCACCTATTGGTCTTAGCGGGATGATATATAGGCTATAGCCTTCCTCGATAAATGTTCTATCTAACACTGAAAGAATTTTTCAAATCGGACTAGTAGTTCAAGCAAACAAACAAACTTTTCAGCTTTATAATATTAATATAGATATACAAGAATCACTAGTATTACAAGATAGGTGTATTTAACAGACGGATAAAATATAATTTGCGAAGGACTTCAAATAAACAATATCAACTTTAGTAGAAATTGAATTGACTGAATCGACTCAAACGGTTAAAACCAACGTTAGTTCTACAACTAACGGTTTATCTTGTTTAGACGTTAACTTCCTTCACGTCGATATTGAATAGGAAATACAGGAAGTTCTTGTTGCGCGAACCTGATTTACCAATAAGAAATAACATACTAGCAGAATGAGTTACTCAAAATGCTGCATTACCATTTCGCTCTTCGTATGTAATTGTATAAGTAGAAATTAAAGTTATCACTGATATAAATAGTAAATTTAATCCTTCTAATATTATAAATGCTAAAGTTTATGAGAAAGTATGTTTGTTACTCTTTCACACAAAAACTACAGAACCGATCTAGGCGATATTTGGCACAGATATAGGTTATAGCCTGGAATAACACAGGCATATTTTGTCAATGTACCACGCGACCAAAGCCGCGGGCAGTCACTAGTAGTAACAAACGAATGTTTTTTCTTGTTAACTCTGACAATAATCATAATGAAAATGACCGCAATGAGTTAATTTTAAATAAAATTTTAATTAATTTATTAATCAAATTAGTGCAGCTGAAAATCTTGGAACAGGTCATAGAAGTTCATTAATAAACAAGTCTTTTATTGTAATATTCGAAGACCGTTGAGTTGTTCATGAGACGCAAATTTGCGTTGAGTTGATTCAATCTTCACATGCAGCATAATTATTTCGACCTTAAACAGTTTTCTCTTGCACAGATCTTGGTCCAGGTTACGCAAACCGAATGCGTCGGCGAAGATTTCGTCACCGCGGAAAACGCGTTGGCCCATTAAATTGTTTTATTATGAACCCGACGCCATGTTGTGTATTTTTGGCTGGAGTTTAGGTGTTTATCTGCTGGGACTCTGTCCAAGGAATAATTAGTAAGCTTAGATTTATTTTCGTTGTCTCAACGAATGTTTTCATGAAAAAATACAACGCTATTGCACGGTTTACGAACGCTGTTTTTAGTTTGCTAGGATTTTGGCTTTGCGTTTGGAAACGTGACAAGAAGAAGCTTATTGTTCTCATGGCGTGTATTGTAGAGAAACTGATATTGATTTATGACTGAATTGATGTAAGTGAGAATTTTCTCTCGAACTTTTCTATCTGTTATTCGAAATGTAGGTGAGCTTCAAGGAAACGTCATCGTCTTCCTGTCTAGAGTTGAACGACCGTAGTTTATTTATCATTCCACCTTGTCTACCGTTGCCCGCATCACCTGTTTCATTTTTCACTATCGTGCCGTAGACAATTGCTATTTTTATGTCGGCAGCGAGATTATGAATGAGTTACCGCAAGTTCCACCGCTCATACAAAATTATAGTTATACTGCTGAGAAACGATGTGCGTCTTTATTAATTTGTATTGGTTAAACGCATTTCGCTTAAGAAGGATCTCGTCAAACAATATTTTTAGTATCATTTTTACCAATAACAATCGATGTTTTTTGTCAAATTTTGACAAAACGGAAAGAGTTAAAAATATTTACAAAATAGCAAACTTATCTTTGAAACCTAATATAACGTAACCCAAATTAACCTTTCGTTTCTTATCTCATTGGTTACTTTGTTACGTGGATAGAACGTGTTGCACAGCTTCATTCTTAAATACGCCAAAAAGATTAGCAGGTAGTGTATGTATGACGCCAAATATAAAACAAGGATTATTCAAAAATTTAAAACACAAGCTTTAATTATAGATCCCTAATACAAATAAATACACAAAATTTCACTACTGTATTGTTAACCGTTGATGAGTTCCCTTATCTAGAGCCAATCCCGAACGTATCCAAGCCATGCTTGTCATAAAAACGCATTGTCATCGGAACTGAAGCAGAGTGCGAAATTACAACACCCTAGTGTAAAAGGAAGTGGGCCTAATTAAGCTTACAAGATTTGATCCGTAACAAACAAATATACAAACATACACTGCAAATTAAATAAAAGTTTGTAAAAATAATGATGTACTTCATGGGTTAACGCAGAGAAATATCACGTGGTACCTGGCATCTAGGCCCCGTTTTTTGTAACCTTATAAGGTTCTAATTCCGTTTCGTGAAATGACTCACTGGTTAATGCCGTCAACACGTATCAAGCGAATGATGTAACATCATCACAAAGATACATCTTTGAATTGAATAAGGGTCGTAACTACCCTGCACCAATCTTGGTAATAAACTCCACGCAATGTAGGACACGTACAGGACTTGTTAAACCATGTTGAGAATTATTTTGAAACTACCAATATAATTATACATGAACATGTTTTCATACTTGAAGGAAATATAGGAAATAGACGAAATTATAAGGCTTAATGCAGGGGTGAGCCACCTTTTTAATTAAAGGGCCAATTTAAAATTCATTTTTGCAAAAGGGGCGCACATAGATTCATTGCTTCAATACTGAATCAAATCTACTAAAGGTTTTAGAGTTAATATGTTTAGTTTTTATATTTTTGCCTCAATTTTGTATCATAATGTTTTTATGTTTTATTAATTTATGTTTTGACACAGTGTATGAGCTTATGAGTTATAAAAATTAATTTAAAGATGCTCAAAGGGCCGCGGGTTGCTTATCCCTGGCTTAATGCATAAGATCAAGCTACTGGAAATTGTTTTAAAATAAATATTTAAAACTGTTCTTAAGGTGTACAAATAGAAAATAGTTTATAACTAAAGATTTAGTTTTGAAGAATTTCACGGACCATATTTTTCTTCATGGGAATTAATTTCATGCGAGACCAATTCCGATTTAAACAGATTTTTAATGTTTGCTCAAACATGTTGTATGAGCAGTATCAAGATTATTATTTAACAAAATATCTATATTTTCCTGAAATTCAATACGCCTTAAAATATGTATTAACGTTGAATTTTGTTGAAAAATTTGATTTATCTGTAATTAAATGTAATTTACTATTAGAATTGTTAACGTCTAGAACATCTTCCCGGTGGCGCGGCGTGGGAGAGTGTGGAACATCGACCCCGCATCAGACTATAAATATACTTAATCCACGTTCATCGGGAACTCCCTGACTAGCGTCTTCTGAACAGGCCTTGTTTTGAGCGTATTTTTCTACATGCCAATTCAACCCGACGAGTTCGAGTATTTATAGACCGCTCAGGATAGTTTCGTGCATTTTGGAGCAAGATTTTAAAGGCAAGACTGATTCCAAATGGAACTTCCTTCATTCCATTTTAACGATGTTTGTTTTGCGGTTTACATGTGGCTTCCTTAATCTTAGATTTGAAGAAGCGTTTGATTCAATTTATTACTAGACCCATTCACAGTTGACTTATGCGAGTTAATAAGGTCATTTGAAAGTTACAGTATGATAACACCGTTCACAGCAGAAATTATTTGTTTATATATTTGTAGTGTATTCGAAGTTGGCGCTTTCATAGCATGGCAGTTTGTTTCGAAAAAGCTAAGCAACAGCGGGTGCAGTCAGTAGGAAGAAGGGTGACCGCGCTTCCGTGTTTCAGACCATATAAAGTTGTCAGTTTTGGTTGTTATCGTTTGATGCAATCGTTAAGCTATGTCTGAGGCCTTCGAGTAGCATAACAATTTCCTACACTTCATTTTGCCACTAACTCTTCCATCAATCCGCATTTAGCACCCTAATGGTGTTTGACTCAGGAGAGTTCCGTGCTCAGTAATGGGCAATCCATTGATTAAAACCATTATTGAAATGGGAAAGTAAGTAAGCAGTGATACCGTAGTGGTTTTAATGTTGGTGTTCCGAACGGGAGTTCCTTGGTTCAAATCCTCTGGTACGCACCTCTAATTCTCAAAGACATGTGCGTATGTTCACTAGCAAAGGTAAAGGAAAACATTATGAGGAAAAACTCCTGAGAGCTTTCCCTTAAATTCTCGAAAGTGTGTGTGAAGGTGTGTGGAGTTCGTGGATCCGCACTTGGCTAGCGTGGTGGACTATGAACTAGGGTATACAGTGTGAGTGGCGACCCGAGCCTACTATTGGGGCAGTTATGAGTTGCAATAATAACAGAAATGGGATAATTATTTTATATCCACTAAATATATTCTATATACAGACCATTTTATCATTAACTTGTATAATTTTCGGGGACGATAGCCAATTGTTTTGACAAAGTTCAATGCCATCCCAGATGGTGATAACAATTGAATCAGTTCCACTTGCAACGAATTAATGTTCATTAAGACGATGTACTAAAGTATGTTACATTGATAATGGCATCTGTAGTATCTACGTCTCCTTGTCTAGTAAAATAGTCATTAGGATGTCCTGTTTCATGTTATATGACATCAGCTCTGTGATTCGTATGTGATTTTATCGCGATTTGATGAGTCGTTTTGTAATTCTAGAGCTGTGCTTTACTTATTATTATTGACTTATTTCTCTTTGCGTGGTACGTTGGCAAACAGTACCCTGTGTTATTCCAGATTTCTGAGTTAACCATCTTTGTGCCTAATTTCATGAAAATCCGATCGCTTTTGCGTGAAAGTTTGAAAAACATCCATGTTCACAAAATTGCGCAGTTATTATATTAGTAGGGTGTGTTTTAAAGACTGAAAAATTGGAAAAGGTTTCTAGTAAATGGGTTTGATGATCATTTTCACTGGGTTCAAGTTTCAAGCGGAACTCGGTCGTATCTGATAACTTTCCCGGCACTAGGTCAGTTCTGCCTTCGCGTCTCACTTAACGGTACAATCAGGTTGTTGTCCACGTAACAATTTGTGATTGCAGTTTTGAAACGTTTATTGTACCTACGAGTTATTTTATTTTTGTAATTTCAACCTTATTTCTATAATCATAAGGTTCGTGAAATGTGCTGATGTGATGCGTTTGCCTTGAACTTGCTATCGTGGCCTGTAATATCGTGCTTAACTTTTTCGATCATTTTTCGTGTTGCGATTTCTTCGTCTTATAATGCTTCAAACAGTTTTAATGCCGTCAGTTTTCTTTGAAGCTGCAATTCTTGTTTTTTGTTTTCTTTGTTCGCTTCAAAAGAGTTTAAATTTGTTGTTGTTTACAATAAATTGGTTCGTACTCGTAAATTATTACAATTTACCTATCACTGTTTTTAATCTTCACACAAATCAAGCTTTTTGAGAGAAGATATTAATAATGATTAATCTTTCAAATCAATCACTTAAGTCTATGATGACGAATGCTCATGTACCATGATCAAAGGAGAGTGTTTTTTACTGGTGTGTATCGACAAGTGTGTGTGGGTGAATGACATCATTTTAGATGTTAAGGCGAAAATGATTACTAATAAAGTAAATATAGAACTTTGATTATTTTATTAGGAATTTATAAGTTAACGTTGGAATATTAATGTCAGTTATTATTAATATATAAATAACGTTAAAAATACATGCTGTTGAGTGAAGTGTTATATTGTTGTTTCTGCTACAACAAGCTACTATGAATGTTACGTTATGCTTAAATTAAAAGGTAAATATATTAATTTATTGCCTGCTACAGTCATGCGAAATTAAATACATAATAACAATAACACAGGTCCTATACAACGGTTACCACACACCACGGGGTAGACCAAAAGAAAGTCGTGACCATTTTAGCAGTTCGGATGGTAACTACCCTAACAAAAAATTTGTTCACTTTCCTACCATGCTGCATCGACATCGACGTGTCAACGATAGAAAACAAAAAGGGCGTTTTTTTTTTAGAGAAACTTATTGGAATATTGTTTTCCGTATAAGGGCGAAAGTTATGAGCTTATCTAAAGAGATAAGTTTTTTTTTGTTTTTTGCCATCGATATACAAATTCATGCCAAATTCCAGCTGAGTTTCTGCTAGACAGCTCCTACGCCACCTAACCCTTACTTACATAATGGAATTCTACAGGATACATTTGGAGAGTGTGGGCAGGAATTGCACAATTTTATTCCCCCTTCGCCGTAGACAGTCCATCAGTACGAACGTATCGCTTTGCGTCTTCTTTTATCATGTTTACCGCGAAGGACTGCAGTAAGCTACCAGCGTTAGTTATCCAGTTTGATTGCAATATCAAATAAAGAGTGAAGTTTTACTAAAGTTTTGTTGAATTAGCGCACACCACGACCACATATTTGCTTACCATCAGGCGGGATTTTCGTCAAATACTGATTTGATGAATATAAAGAATGAAGATAAAAGGAAAAACAATCGTATATGATTTCAATGATATTCGTATATGATTCAACGATAATAAATCTCATATAATTACAAAAGCAATCTGGTACAACGTCAAAAACGCCGACAGTAATAACAGACGTTAATTACCAATTGCATTTCCAGCGACATCGGTCATCTGCAGATGGGTGTCGACGAGCTTCTGTGAAATTAATTTATCATCTCCACTTCAACCCATTAATACCAATTCTAACTCTCTTCTTATACTGAGGAGGCGTAGAGAATACTCAACCATCCTGTGAATTGGTGGAGGGTTTGTGACCAAGTGTCGGAAGCATTTATGGCGCCCAAGGTCTCCAACGGGTCTTAGCGATTAATATCTAAGGATAACAGCCAGAACCGACGGCTTTGCCATCTGTAGCATGACAGCCCTCATGAAATTTTTGCCACTAGTGGTCACCCATCATCCTTCCGAGTCTGCTGTTGCTTGACGTTTCCGATCACTTACAATTGGAACAAGCCGCCGGGACATAAACGCTTCAATTCACAATCTTTCTATACAATATTATGTATCATCCAATACTTCCAAGATTTAATTACTTGGAGGAAATAATACGCATAATCATACTAGTTCTCGGTATTTGACCTGATTTTATTTTCTCAATTAACAGTTAGGTTCATCGTTATATAGACTACGGAAAACCGTAAGGGCGCAACTCTTTAGAATAACTAATGATGTTAACGCCCTAATTTGTCTTCCGTATAAAAGCGTAACTTTTTTAAGCTACTTTAAAGAGGTACTTGTAACTATTCTATAGAGTTACGCCCTTACTGTTTTCCGTCGTCGATGTATAATTGAAAGATCTTATTCCGTATTTGAAAATCCTGCTTGGAATTTAAAAGAAACGAAAACCGAACTGTTCAATTTTGCACATACGAAAAAAATAACTATAAAGCAACAAAAAGTGGAATTTGTGTTGTTTTTGCAAGCTAATATATTTATATACATACATTACTAGCTGTGCCCGGCGTACATTGCTACGCATCAACTCATTAAACATGTGTCCGATCGATATAATTTTGATTAATAAATAATCTATACCTTTACCAGAGAATTAAGAACAAAGTTGTCAAAGACATCAGTGCTCTATCTCCTACCATTTCGGAGTCTATAAAGGACAAATAAACGAACATTGATTTATGTAGATAGAAACAGAATTCCTTTGTCTTCAATGTCAAACATCACAGGGGGGCTTATGAAGTTATTTGGACAGCCTCAAAAAACTTGTAACACTCCTAATGTTACATGAGTCATTAGACTGACGTCTGCTCTGTGACTGACGCCTGCAATGTCTTAGGTTTTGTATATTTCCAGCAGTCTTACTAAAAAGACAACTAACAAAAAGAAGAGTGTAACGATGTTCTAAGCCCTATAGACCTCATAAGACTTGTTTAAATAAATTGATTACATCCGCTGTTTAAATAGGACGCTCATTTTAATTTGTGAACAGACTATCGAATTAGAATTGGCCTTGAAATTGCTTATGATTTTTTACATAATATTTTAAAAATATAAAATCGCACAGAAATTAATTTTTATCGATTTTATAACCTAATTCTTTGTTGAATTATAAAAAACTGTAATCGATAACTCCAAAGAGTTACGAAAAGGGATGGAAGAAGGCATGAATTGGTTTGAAGTGAGCCATATCTACTTGATGTGCAGCATCTTCGTCACACAGGAAATTCATAGCTCCACATAGCATTTCAACATGTTTTGATTTATGAACTAATTAAAATAATGCCATTAGGTCAGCTCCATTATAGCTCTTGTTTGCGTTGTTAATATCCGCTAGGATATATTAACAGCAAATATTCGGAGAAACGGGTTTATGTACAATGTCACTCAAGTTTCCAGGAAAATAGTCATAACATCAAGTGACCTAAAATACGTCGATCACAGAATTATCGGAAATATAAATTTTCAAAGTAATGTTTTCAAATTAAAATCAATTATTTATTCTCGGGAACCAATAGCTCACTCAACTAAAGTCTATAAGCTAAGCTTTAAATTGACTGCATCAGATAAGATCATAGTTTAGCGGTAGCTTATTAAATGTAAAAAAGTAATTCCATGAATAAAACCGACACAAACCTTATCGTTGCATATAATGCGGAGCAAAAATACAAAAGCAGATATATTTCCCTAACCTCATCAGCACCGGTAGCAGAATATGACTCAGAAATAGTTGTTATTCCTTACCACTAAAAGTATAATTATAAAAAGAACCAATATAAAAAGAACCAATATACGAAATGACGAAAAAAAACCAAAGGATGGATAAATTATTAGAGGACAAATATAACTGAGTTTATATAGAGATTGACATATGGCTTCCTTGTTTGCTGTCCGCAGCATTAGTCGAAGTCAAAAATATATTTTGTATGTCAGAACGTTAAAAATATTATATATTTTCAAATTACGTTGCATAATAATGTGCGTGACCTTATTTTTTGCATGTAACTGAGAAAAGAAACGTCTCACGCAATTATTATTATTTTGAGACAAAAGAAACATTTAGTTCAAATGGTTTTCCCTTTTTGTTCAAGTCCCACGATGCATGTTACTCTTTCCTGTCGTTGTTCTACATAATTTGTTCCTCCGACAGACTTGATTCGAATACTTAAAAAATATTAAGAATGCTTACATTTATAACATCATTGTTATTATAATCGATTAATATATGATTTTTGTTTTCATTGTCAACATAATATTTCTCAATCTTTTTACAAAAGATCAAACAAACAGATGTTTTTGTTTCATATGTTATAAATTAAGTAGTATTCGTATTGACGATATAGTACCTACACATTTATGAAAGGCTTATGCATAACATTATAGTTTTACGGTCATAGTTCTAGAATTCAATCAAGTAACAAAACTGTAACAATAGAATAACTGTTCCACTTCTATTACGATTCTTACGATTCAACCACAAGTCCTGAGACTGGCGAGAATAGGCGTTCATTGTTACTTATATTGCGCCATATTTAACCTTAACACAATATCTTAGGATCTATATTAAATTGTTCTTGTCTAAAAGGAGCATTGCTGTAACCGCTGCACCGACATTGAATTCAATTGCTTTAGTAATAAAATCTATTTTTGGATTTCGATTGTTTATAGCTCCCTAAGTGTGTCGGCAGTCGGAGTGGTTGCAGACGTCTCATGTTTCAGAAACATGGTTGGCGTTAGCTTCAATGATCAACTTGTACTTAGCCGGTTAAAATCGCTTACTGAAATCTGCCGTTCTAAATTTAAAATCATTCTGTTACTGGTTAGCTTATGTTCGATGTGTTCTCCGTCTATTATTGTAATGAAAACAAAAGTTTTCGTTATCTTAAAAATCTTGCACGTAACGTTCTAAAAATTCTCGGATGATTTGAATAAATTCGTATTAAATCTTCTCGTCACGTTACAACGCCTGAGTGACCGTTAGTTTATGTTTATGTGGACAATAATGTAGTTGGTTTATCAAACAACACTGTTTACCAATGAGGAGTATAAAATAATAACAACGAATAAGAAAAACATGGATGTTGATGTTGTTAAAATTTCGTTTATGAACAACGATTAAATGTAACATACCTTGTATTTGTTGGTGATCTTATTCCCATTGTGAAATATTAATATAATTACATTTCGAACCATATTGTAAAACATACCGCCATCTAATGTATCCATTGTAACTAAATCTAAAAGCGGCTTTGACGTAGATTTACAACAAATATTAAGCTACGCACTAATAAAAGACGAATGATTCCTATAAATTCAACTTTTTCCAAAATTACATGGATTTAATTTTCCAAAAATTAAAATTCATAAAGGCGTTTTTACTCAAGAAACTCTTAATGATCATATGAAGTGTTTAGCATGACTGCAGATTTTAAAATACCCTGAGCTCAATTAAGTAGACTTAAAATCTATCCTGAATTTTATAGACTGAAGTAATTGTAATGTTAACATAGTACATGAACAATTTGAAGAATTGTTTTTAATTTAAATGTTTAACGTTTAAGGTAAAACGCTAACATGAAGATTTTCTATGCAAATTAGTTTTCATATGACTTGTGCTATTCGTCATCTCACTTGTGTACTCAGCCGTCACAATTTGTCACTGGGATATATGTACAATAGGACATATGTTGTGTGAAATATGGCCTCTTGCGGCGGCGTGCATATGATATACACCGTTACACCTAAATATACCTTTGTCATAGTATGTCTTAGTCGCAAGTAAATCTGTGTCATATTAGCAGTTGTTTCATGTGGCTGGATTGTTTCTATATAATGACCCACAGCTGGACATAGATTTCTCGTCGCAACAGAAGCTTAGACCACCACGCAGATACAACGTGGATTCGCCAGCCCTAGTATCGTTTGTCAATTTGATGTTTGAGTGTTTTGGAAGTCTCGGACGAGGCTTCTTATGACTAAAATCTGACGACTACAGTCCAACCGCACATGAAATTTTAACTAGAGTTGGTCACCCTTCCTCCTACCAACCGTGCCAACTATTGCTTGTCTTATAACATTTGCGATTGCCACAAGCCGCCTCGCAATTAGCTATTCTTTTTAACTGAATTCCGAATGACTGCCATTTTGACTATACTTTTGTTTATCTTATATTTTTTTACTGAGTGTGATGATTTTGCCGATTTTTTATTTCAGTAGTTGGTACTTGTCATATGACTTAATTTAAAATTGAACAAATCTGACATGTGGTTTTTTAGTTATTACTAATATTGCGTATTCTATTGACTTCATGGTAATGCATATTTCTTATAGCATATTATTATAGGATTTTATGTTGTTGTTCTATTACATCGTGGCAGACTTGAAATTATGTTCATGACTAACCGGAATTTTATATTTATCTGTACCCTTGGAGACGGGGAAGTTGCATCAAGCACCATCATAATAATAACTAAGGAATAATGAAAAATCTTTGTTAATATCTAGTACTAGGTTATGATACGTGATTTTTTTATATACATAATTGTAATAAATCATGGTTTTACTCTGAGAATTAATAGTTTATAGAATGTAATTGGTTAGTTAAGTCGGTAGCCAATGAAACTATTGAAAGAAAGAAAGAAACTCATTTATTTCGCTATAGTTATTTTAAAAATATATAATGAACACAGTTCTACAATCCCATAGCGAAATGGACAAAGCG
>DWJZ01005632.1:0-13836 GCA_018249125.1 Asbolis capucinus | reverse complement strand
GAAACACATTGGTATCAGTTCCACGTGTGTTGGTAGGTGGGGACGGAACCCATACATTTTTGCCCATTGTCTTTTGATACCGATCTTTTTGAAAAATAGTTCTTTAAAAAAGTAACATTTTATCTAATATTTTGTCGATTTTCTCTAGCAATGTTTTGGCTTCAACCCGCTGGTAGCACTTCTGTGCACGGGTTTTGCCTCATCGTCAGGAGGCCTAGAGTACTCATCTTCCTACCGATCACGCCTACTTTTGCTTAACATTTTCGATCGCGTACAATCGAAACAAGACGCTGGTAAACTATTCGAAATGAGCCACCAACCAACCAACCAACCCATTAAAGACAAGGTTCATTCAAATCTGAAAAGACTTCATCAGTCTGCTGACACCTGATGCAGAGTATTCAAGCTACAAACCTGTTTACCACCCGAAGCCTGCCAGCATGGCTTAACGACTGCTAAATTTCTATAACAAACGCAAGCCACGCCTTTACGTCTCCTCCAGAGCACGAAAACGCTTCAGAACTTTCTACCACGATTTTCTAAAATATTCTACGTAAAAATGCCCTCGTACAAGCCGTAGGGATATGAGTACTTCATTATTTATGAATAAAGAAGTACGCGTCCCGCTCTCAGAAGGAACCATCATGATAAATATTAAATTTTTGTTTATTTATTCCATTCATTATCTTTCTGTCTTACATGAGCCGCTGTTGTCTGTAACCCGCCACGAAGAAAAATGGATGAACTACATGATATGGCCCTTTTATCTCATTAGTCGCTGTCAAGAAAATACGGAAGCGCCGAGCTCGACCCTAAACTCGCAGAGTTGTACAAAAAACCACAAATTACGTGCTCAGAAAAGTTTGCCAAGATTACTGTTAGGAACATCAGCTCCGGGTTGAATTTCGGCTAACATCCCGAAATGAAATTTTGGTATTCATTTACAATTTTTAATTTTTTCTTTGTTAAACCTTTATGATAGTCTGTCGGATTTCGAATAACTAGGCAGCATTATGGGCTGTAAATGGCCTGGTTCAATTCATCGATGATCGATTCGATTATCGATTTGATATCGATCATTCGATCCATCACGTTGCTCCAACGGGGATTGGTAAAAGGATTCGTTACCAATCCAAGTGTCGGAAGTTTTTATGTAGCTCAAAGGCGTCCGACGTGGCTTAACGATTGATATCTAACGATAAAAAACGGAACCAACAGCTTTATGTGCCCATTGAAGCATTTATGAAATTTTTGCCACCGGTTTCTGACAGCTTCTTACACAGTACAAGCCTATTCACTCTTGATTTATATGTATATTTTTGTGCCAAATGTTATCTTAATTCGTTTAACGTATAAAAGTGCATATCATCCAAGAGGAACAATCGGAATAAAATCTATCGTATATTTATTTCTTGGATAAGATCTGTCTGTGCTCCATATTTCATCTTAATCCATTTAGCAGTTACCGCTTAAAGGACTAACATCCATATCAAAATATTCAGAGATATTCACAAACTTTCACATTTATAATATTAGTACGAATAGGCACCACGTATTAATTAATGAATTCATATATTAGTATTGTATTAATCAAAGCATTATAATTAACATGTTATTAACTAAATCAGATGAAATAATTTGAACTCAACCATGCAGAGATTAGCAAAGCTTAGCTATTAATATTCGCTCACCGCACTCGCAAACATTAATATGCATTGAGGATGTGAGAAGCAAGTTCTAGGTTATGAGAATATGTATATATGTACATATACCGACGCAGGCAGATTATTCCATTCCTTTGCTGTACGGTTAAAGACCGACGTCGAGAAATGTGATGTATGCTCTAGGCCTCTTCAGTATATATTATTAAAAGTTAGTAAGTACTAAATCCACAAAAGCTGTAATAGCTTAGTGCTTTGAATGTTTATCTTTCGAACGGGTGGTCCTGCGTTCCGATCATGCAGCGCGCAACTATAATTTTTAAGTTATGTGCGTATCATAAATTGATAAAATAAATTCCCTTACAGTGAAGAAAAACATCATGAGGAAACCTGCTATCCTGAGAGTTCTCTACAAAGTACTCAAGGTGTATAAAGTACCAATCCACACTGGGCCAACGTGGTGGACTATGGCCTGTACCCCTCACATTGTAAGTGGAGACCAGAGCTGGTCGTTTATGGATTGTAATAATGAAGCAGTAAAGCTAAGCTAAATTGCCAGCCTATATTAAAAATGCTAAAACCGTGAATAGCTTTATGAAAATACTGAAATCTCATATAAATTAACTGTAAAATATGTTACATTCATATATACAATACATTCAAAAATGTATATTTAATTGTAGTAGGGAGATACTACAATAACCATCAATGCCACATCCAGTAACACTTTCGACTTGTAGCTCTATGTCTGGTAAAAATCACGAGATTGGGAGAATTATTTTAAATTGTATATTATCTAATAAACTCTCTTAAACACTAGATTCTGAAAAATAAAAATGTGTTCATGAAGCCTTTAGTATAGCCTTAATCAAGTTATATTCCGTTACAGTACTTAACACCAAAATAAATGTACATATACATATGTTATGTATAGTACAACAAGGAACGAACTTCTGAATAATAAAAATCATTAAACCGTACCTTCAACCATATCGAAAGGTGCCATTGGGCCGCCAAAATATTTGAAGTGCTTAACAGTTAAAATGGAAATATTTTCTCACTTTTTTAACTTTTTTTATAAGCTTTAGGAATAAAGTGGGGCAACAAGACACTGAATTGTTTGAGGTGCCTTTATTGTTAAAAGGGAAATTGAATATAGAAGACCAACTTTTCCCGCGACTACGTTAAAGTGAAAGTCCAATTGACAGACCGGTTGATTTAGTAGTTAGTGAACCCGACTGATATATCGAAGGTCGTCGATTCCATTCCCACACAGGTCAAACTTTTCTGTGATGAGCAGGAATGTTTGATCTGTGTGTGTGGGTTTAAATATCTACATATAATCTGAAAGTATGTATTTAAAAATATATATGTATGTATGTTTATCAGTTCTCTGATCACTGTAGTACAAGCTAACGCTTAGTTTGGAGTCAGATACTAACCAACCGGCCTCACACCTTTCTGAGTGTTTAAATAACTAAAATCGTATACTGTTCTTTTTACGTTCAACTAATGAGATCAACCTGTACAATTACAAAACAGATATATTAAAGCTTACAAACATATAGAGGTTCTATATATAGGTTATCTATATAAGCAGTCTAACCGATATACGACCCCTTAACGCATCCTTTGCTAATTGATCATCTTCATCAGATTAATTATGGGTTATTGCCTCTTCGCTGTCACTTGAGCCTCGGGTCACTTTTATGTATTGCTATATCTTCATCAGATGCCTAAATGGCACAGTTTAGCGGCTTTTAAGCAAAGGGAAGATAGCCAGAACATCACGAAAAAATCTATAAAAAGTAATATGAATAATTCTGTTATTGCCTTCGGAACGCTTCGGAAAATATGTATGTGCTGTTTCTTTTTTTTTTTTTTTATTTCAGTTTAATTTAATGAGATACGACAGACAAACGAACAGGTCTGGTGGTAAGTCATCACCACCACCCTTGGACAGTAGTAACACCAGAATAGTGTGCTATTAGCGCATCTCCTGCCAAGGAGTATAGGAGTGCCTAGTAGAAGTAATGAGAGAAGAAAGAGAAAGAGTTCTTAACTAAAGCAACTGGGATCAATAACGGCAGCTACTGATCGCAGATACAATAACAACCACTTCAAGATGGGGAGAAAAAAAGGAGAACTGGCTATCGAGCCCCCAGACGGAACACGACGAATCGTTAGGCGACTGATTAGAGCAAACGGGTGGTAGCCAGCCAGGCGGGCTTAAAAAAATAACAATCCTTCGGCAAGCACTAAGCAGCTGACTTCTGCACGCGTTTGACAACACCCTGGTAGGTCAGAATAGGATTGGAGTATGTTTTCAAAGCCGCCACAACAAGGTTGGAAATTGGTCATGTCGTCTTTATACATAAAATAAAATCATACATTTACTTGACGACTTGCTTCCTTTCTTGAAGACGGTTAACAATAACAAAAGCCATATGGGACATAAGCTTCCAAGCTCTGTAAGTCTCCTTATAACTAAACAAAGCTTTTAACTTTCAAATAAACTAAGTAACAGAAGTTAAAGCTTCTCGAACTGATAACAATACAACGCGGGCTACACATCTTGTTCCTTATTTTATTATACTTTACAACTAAGAATGTTGTTTTAGAAAATTTTGGTATCGGTGTCGGGATTTTGATATTATGTATTTACATTTTAAACTTTACAGGGCTACAATATTATTATAATTATTATTTATTATACGTACCGCAAGCGAATGGAATAACTTGCCTGCGACAGTGTTCCCACCTAAGTACGATGTGGGAGTCTTCAAGAATAGTGAATAGGCATCTACTAAGTTAGTGTGTCCAACATCTTAGACATCATCACCACTTTCCATCAGGTGGGATCGTCGTCAAGCATTAACTTATATTATATAAAAAAAAAAAAAAAAATTATACCAATATTTCTATACTACAACTATAATTACGGATATGCACAAAAATGCATACATAGCACGCAAAGTAGTAACTATGCAAATTTCCGACACTTCAATTGTAACACGTACACAATATATCAATTTGAATTGTATGTAATATTTTTATTTCGTAAAATAATTATCGAAAAATAATATTTAAATTGGTACTTTCGGAAAAAGTTATCACTTAAAAAAAAGGCAAATGAATATGTAGTCGAATTGAAAACTAGTGTTTCAACTTGTCCATTAGTGAATACAAGATGAAAATCCTATCAGTAGTTTATAAGTTTATCGCGAACGGAAACCACGGAAAACTATTTTATAGTTCTTAAAAACTTGAAGTAGTTAACTCTCTAACTAAGGTCCAATTTTACTCAACATTGCTGCCCATGTCTCCCTACTGGACTCTGGTCTCCTCTCGCAATGTGAGGGGTATAGGCCAAAGTCCAATGCTGACCAAGTTCAGATTAGAGGACTTCACCTTTGAGGAACAAGAGTACGGGTTTCCACACGATATTTTCCTTAACTAAATGCACGTGATAATCAAATGAAATTCTAACACACATCACTTCGAAAAACAGGTACGCGCACCAGGATTAGAATCCAGGGCCTCCCGTTCGAAAAACCAACTTTCAAACCATTAGGCTTTCTTACATATTGTAAGTTAATGCTTGACTGCAATCCCACCTGATGGTAAGTGGCGACGTGGTCCCAGATGGTAAAGACCATTAACTCAAAAAAAGCCTATTGTCTCTCTACTCTTGTCTAGAATAAGCCTATTAGGAATTATTTTAATGTGAGATAAGTTCCAAAATTTACTTTCGTTCACAAATTTTAGAGTGATTTAGTATAAAGACCGTGGAAGTAAGACAATAGTGGACAATTTATCCAGGCAACCTCAATAGCGGTGTGACAACAACGGAGCTAACCGCCTGTGACGTCAACGAAGCGTAAAGTTCATCGGAGCTAAATAACTTTACGTTTATTTGTTGTTTTGTAATTCCCTTGAACGTCAACAGGGATCTTTCGATTTGTAGCTGAAATCGATGTCTCGGAGTATTATCTATTTCGATGGTTACGGGCCATATTACAAAAACAAATTTCAAAATTTAAAAATTGATATATTTTGTACATACTACAACTAAAGCCTATGTAAATTTGACCTGGATAAGAATCGAACCCACGACTTTCGATGTAGCAGTCAGGTCCACTAGACCAACCAGCCTGTCAGATTTTATTTTGAAATTGAATTACCAGTGAAACTCAAATGCCGACAGGATCACTGGTTTTAATAATTATATAAATATTTTATTAATATTCATTAATTTACGGTTGCAAATGTTTACAATGGTCAGACTTAAAACTTGGTGGTATTCTCTGCCAGTCAACCCTTGATGAAGGTGAGAATATGTGGTAGGCATAAAAGAAAACAAGGACTAACATGAATAACAATATATGAGAAAACAAAACTACATACTAAACACTAAATAACATACACATATTATTCTGATCATGTTAAATTGAAATTACTTGCAGATCATTAGCGTTGCGGGTTCAGCTGTGTAACATTCAAACAATTTTTTGTTGAGTAAAGTTAAGGGATGTTAATTATGAAACGCTCCCGCCCGTCTCATCTCCTGTCGATCTTAATCGACCGAGTTATGCAGCAGTGCTGATGAAGAAGTAAATTGTAGTGGCAAAAAATCGTGACCGCCCGGGCTTGGAGGTCAGGAGGCTGTTCCCAGCTGTTATCCCAATTGACACTGCGTGGTGGTATGCTCCAAGCCTCCTAAGTCATTCAAACCAACCTCAAAAGTTGGCCAATGGGTTGCAGCCAAAAAAAAATTTTTAAACTCTCCAATAATATACAAAAACACATTTCAGCAGAAATGAAATCTTATTCGATTCATTGACCCAAAAATCTCTTAGCTTACAAACTTTAATCATAATTTTCAGTGTGGTTTTCATTGCCCGAATACATGTAGCTATTGAATTGTATTGAAGAATTGCTTGCGGTATAATATATATACAATATTATTAAAATACATCTGACGCATATTTTGTAGCTCCTTTGAAACGACTTTGTGACTGATATGTCTTTGATCAATAGTAAATACAAGTTATGAACAACTTCCTTCTTATACAGGAACAGAGTAGGTACCTAAATAAAATTGTATTCCTTATACTTTAAGTACATTTTAAAAATTGTTTTTGCGACATTAAAGGGTGAAAACACTTAGCCGGACCCCACTGGTTCAAAATATCGACGCAAAATATACATATATATATCGTGAGTACCCGTAACATAGCATAAGGATGAAAATGGAACCTTATTGCTATTCTATCGCTGTCCGACTAGGATCCTATCACTTTACACGGCTCGACAACCTTTGTTTATATTCGGGCCACAAATGATATACGGGTATTGGTGTAAACCACATTTCATGTAAGAAAGACATTGTGCATTTTCAACAAAATTTATTGTTACTGTCATTTTAATGGGTACAAAATTAAGTGAGACTTATAAAGCTAGTGCGATTATTGGGGTTGCACTTGACATGACCTGATTATGTATGTATTATATCAACGGCGATCTTCGCGTGGGCCACAACGCAGTAGCATACGGGCCACATATGGTCGGCGGGCCACAGTTTGTCGACCGCTGTCTTATTGCCAACCCATATGTCGGAAGTTGTTATGCCATTGAAAGGCCTCCGACGTGGCTCAACGCTATACGACGATCAAAATCGGGACCGATGGCTTCACATGCCCTCCGAAGCATGGAAGCGTGATGAAATTGTAGCCACAAGCGGTCACCCATCGTCCTACCGACCGCGATCGCTGTCGCTTAGCTTTTTCGATACAATCCACGCTTCTTTTTAGAGTATATTTCCGAGTGAATATTACACGGTGCTGCTGAACACTTCGTGTGTACTTTCTGCCCGTATTTGCCGATTTTATAATTCTTTTCTCTCTTAAGCATTCCGTACACCTGTACTGAAATCTAGCTGTTTATATTTAGTACGGTCTTTTCATTTTGGGTCTATAATGATACTTTGAAATATATAACCGCAAATGTTTCCTCCCCGGACTGACTGAAATTTTTTTTTGAAATTCATTTTATAATTATTCAGGCGTGAAAGGTGTCTGTTAAAAATATGCTAAGCATAGTTCATTACGCTTCTAGGAGAGGTGGTCAATCGATGTACCGGAAATTTTAATCCATGTCAAAGCCTCCAATAAAACTTAGCTAATCCTATCTAAATATGAAAGCCGTGTCCTCCAAAACACGTATTTCTACAACATTTTTACAAACTTTTACTTAACTTACACTGTATGTTAGTATATTAGTTTGTTGGTGTGTTCGGGTCAAATCTTGCAAGTTCCTCTTACATTACGGAACTGAAATTTTGCATAAGCCTTTCGTTCAGATGACTTATGCATTTTTAAAATAAGCATGACACTACTATCGGGATTTCCTTCAGACAACGAACTCCGTAACAGTTAACAATACAGTTATGAAATTTGATGTGTTTCCTCGTAGGCTCCATAATTAAAGTTTGTGCTTTTAAGCATTTTGCAAAGTCTCGTTACTCGTCAACTTTTCTCACTATTCAATGCAATTCAATTCAATCATTTATTTAAAATTAATAGTTGGTAAAAACCAATGTGTTTACCAACTTTTACAGAATTAATACGAATTTATTACATACATTGAGAAGTATTTTATATAATTACTACGCAAAATTAACTTATAATTGCTTAATTAACGTAATCACATACAATTGACAAAAGCCGCAGGGCTGTGGACTTTAACATTAAAGGTATACTGAACAGAACTGAAAAGGTATACAGGCAAAGGACGATCAGATACCCAAATTTATTTAAGGGTATTGTAATTATTAAAATGTAAAACGATCGTATTCTACCAATTGGTAACGCAGATGGGTAAATTGAGATTTTATCTACCCAGTATTTTCGTATACATTTATAAATATACAATATATACATTGAAATTACCAAACAAATTCTACTTCAAAACCAACTGCAATTTTCTGGAAACATTGTAAATGCTATAAATGTGTAAGTGAAGTTTGCTGATACAAAGTATTTTATGTAAAAGCATTAGATAAATTAACTTGAGAGAGATCTTATTGTAAGTACTGTTTGTACATTGTATGAATTATGTGTGTAATAAATCTTTAGTGGCGCACTCCTGATAGACTAAGGAAGTGTATATTCTGGAATTATTCCCATACAAACTTGATTTTTGTATGGGATTCTATATCGAATTTGCATCGAGTACAGAGCGTCATACTTTACTTTTAGCTGCCAACCCAATTCTGAACTAATAAAAGCACGTCTTAACTCTTTAAGACGCTCAAAATATTCCTATGGTCGACCTGAAAACCAGCAGCTGTTGGTTTGCCACGGCCATTTTGCCCAGAACGTTTCTATTTTGACAACACAACAAATAATAATAATAATAACAAAAACAAAATATATCGGGACGACTCACACACGGCCATCTGACCCCAAACTAAGCGTTAGCTTGTACTATGGAGATCAGACAACTGGTAAACATACATAAATACTTTTAAATACATACTTATATGGATATTTACACACAAACACACAAGACAAACATTTCTGTTCATCACAGAAAAGTTGGACATTGGCGGGAATCGAACCCACGACCTTCGGTGTAACAGTCAAGTTCACTAAACTAACTTTTTTATTACTTTAAATGTATTTGTTTGTATTTTCTATGCTTAATTTTTTTTATTACTGACAAAACAAACATGTTGTCTTTTCTTTCTTTTTAATATTTTAACCGTAAATATTTAGATTTTCAAAGATCTCACTCCCGTTCAAGTGTTACTAGGTAAAAATGGCATAATTCAGCTTCACTGGATCTAGGCTTTTATCGATTGTAACTAAGAATACTTCACCCGACCCCATCGTAGTAGGGGACATTTTTAAACTTCAGCCATATTGTTTATAATGATATTTTAACTACAAGTACAGATATGACATAAACATCTTAACATTGCTCCCGAAAAATAATTGAAAGTGTGAAAGTGTGAAAAAGTGAAAGATATTGTAAAATTATAAGTGCAGGATTTTTTTCTCATTTAATGAAACATGATTCCTCGGCTGTTTTTACAATTGTGAACTTGATAATGTTACATCATTGTCCATACATAGTTCCGTAGACCCTAGGGTCAAAAATGGCCTGAACTGTTTTGAAAAATACGGCCGTAGTGCTTTTTTGCGAGACACTACCATGCCTCCGGGATAGCTTCCTTGGTAAATCAACTATTCAATATAAAATAAATTTTCAATTCGGGCCAGTAGGTTCTAACTTTTTTTTGCCATGAATAAGTTAGCGTTTGACTACAATCCCATCTGATGGTAAGTGGTGATGATATGTTTAATGGTCAGTAGATGCTTATTCACTCTTGGCTTGAAGATATTTCGATTGTAATTAAACGGAAACACCGACGTGGATAACTTATTCCAGTCCTTCACGGTACGGGTGATAAAAGACAAGGCGAAGCACGTCGTTCCTACTGGCGAGATGTAAACGACACGAAAGAAACTCCTCATCTTTCATAATATTAATATACATCTACAATATTTATTTTTGTTAATTCCCAATAATCCAGTAATACGGCATCATTTGTGGCGTCATTATAATATTACCATACCAACGATAACGTGAAATTTAATGACAATACCAAAATCAGTTCTCCTAATAAACGCTTTAACTCTGGCCCATTACAGTTACAAAATGGGTACTCAGTGCGTTAACTGTTTACAAAATTATCACGCTAAATTATTGGCGACTACATGACGTTACTGTTAACGCCATCATGTAATAATAATTATTAATTCAATTATTAAGTTGGCGATGTAGTAAAAGCATTATGTAGATATAAAATTGTAGATTTTTCAGATGAAAGATACACATTTAAGAAAAAATATTATTATCCTGTCTGTGGTTGAATTTCAACCTGATACAATTTAAAAATTGTCATTGCCAGTACAGACATAGCCCAACGTCAATGCGTATCAAATGAGTGGTAATTTTATTACGTGATTTAATGTACATATACATATTTTATGGATCAGCTGATTAATGCGGGCATTATTAATAATGTACGAGCATTATGAATAATGCTGAGCTCTATCGGGCAAAGTGATTAATTTCTATCTAAACCTCATTATTTTGGCACGGTCTTTATTATATTGCTATATGAGAAATGAGCAGTTTGAGGATAAAGCTTTTGTTGACCGTGCTCATAGCGATGGAAGAAATATGTTATTGAAGTAACAGGCTCTAACTTTTATAAACTGGGAACAAAACAAGGTGTTTTAAACCAACTTTATTCAAGAAAACAATTCACAGTCTGCAAAAAAAGATTTATTTAGCCTGAAGATGTTCCAGAAACAGAAATTTCGCCGATAGTGTGTTATCGGATGTCGCCTAAATGCGCAGAGCACGGTTACATATACATATGTACATATATGTATATATATAAATACATAGATGTCTTTATAAAAGTGGTTTCAAGTCTGAATGTCGTCTAAATGCGGAGAGCACGGTTACATATATATATAAATAGATGTCGTTGTAAAAGTGGTTTCAAGTCTGATAAACGTAGTTGTCGCAAAGACAAAAAGTTGTGTAACTCAAAATGCCATCATAGTGCCAGTTGTTATAGTAAATAAATCTGTTACTTGCTACATATTGTATAAGTACTGAAAATTTTCAGAGCTGATTATTAGATAATTAATCTGATTACTTAAACTTTACTTTTTTAGGCTTTATGATAATATGACATAACTTGAACAAAACATACAACAAATATGTTTTGAAATCTGTTTTTAATTTTATATGTCTGTGTTACCTATATTTTTAATATTACTTAAGTTTGAATGCTACTAGTGGATTCTACATGTAGAAGTCCTTGCTAATTATTCCAATTAGTAAGACCGATTATTTAACATTTAATTTATGTTAAGTGACAACATAAATGAAAAATTATAATATAATTATATAAATACATATCTTCGGACATCTCACACACGATCATCTGACCCCAGACTAAGCGTCAGCTTGAACTATGGTGACCAGACAACTGATAAACATACATATATATTTTAAATATGTACTTATATAGATATATTACAACCAGATACACAGAACAAACATTACTGTTCATCACAGAAAAGTTTCACCTGGGTGGGTATCGAACCCACGACCCTCAGTGTAGGAGTCAGGTTCGTCAACCACTAGACCAATCGGCCTGTCAAATGATGAGCATTAATGACCATAATGAGTCATAATGATCGAGGAATATTTACAATGCCTAATCAATCACCTGGTCCATAACATATTACATTGCATTTTTAGATAAAATACTTACCTTCTAAGCTCCTTCTCCGTGGAAACTCTAACTGTGCTAAATATAAATAGGCTTGTTTTGCATTTTTTTAATATTTTTTCGGATTTTGTGGATTATAATAGTGAAAATAGACCTGTTGCTTTTGAAATACCAAAATATAGAATATACTTATGAACGTCAGAAAATGGGATTAATCCTGCGATATTTTATCCTGTCAGGCGTAACATTCGACGTTCTCAAAATTAAATATAGTATATTTATTTCTTTTATTTATTTATTCGTATTTATGTCACCTCTTATTAGAAGAAACAAAGGGTAAACCTTAATGCCTAATGACATTGTTCACCACTCTGGATAGATGTAGAGAAAGATGACAGTAGGTTTATTTTATTATAAAATGTATAGGGTACAGCGCAACTAGCTCATATTAACAATGCGCTAAGAGATTATTGGGAACCATTGATATACATAGATTTATAAATAAACTTTCTAAGCCCTTTTAGTTATACATATAGCTGATCTAGCCCTGAGACGGTAAACAATACAGCACATTAAACGGGAGATTCTTTGCATTGAATAATTCAGTTCCTCCTATTCTTCTTATCCCACTAACTTGTGTATTCCGTAGAAAGATATATCCTATCTTTTTACTTTCAATCTTGTAATATAAGATTATTAAGAATCTATATAATTTAAAAAACCGACCTCCAATGGCTTCTGCAAATAATAAAATGATAATAATCTTATTATAAAAAACCGGCTTCAAATGACTCCGACAAGTAAGAAAATAGTATATAGTTATTGTAGTATCGTATTAACGTAGTCGTAACTAATTATTTAGCGTTAATAGGGAGCTTAAAAACTACTTATAAGATGTCGTTCAAAATAAAATGGGATCACACGACAACAAGCTTTCATAAAAATACTAACGAATTGAAAACCTTCAGGTTTTTTTGGAAGTTTGTTTAAAATATTACTGGACTATACGTTATAATCTGAGATCCATTACAAGATTAATGAAAGAAGAAGAAAGAAAGAAATACGTCGCATAAAAATAATTACTCGTATAATATAATGATAACAATTTAAAAAAATGTATAGCGACGAAAAAGTTATGCATCCATAATTATACATCCAACTTTTTCCCCCTTTTTTTCTTCTTTTTGATACCCTGAAGGACTGACGAAAAAGCATACGAGCCACGTGATGGTAAATGGTCACCGTAGTCTAAGGACACGGGCAACGTATTATTAGCCTACCTCCATTCCATTTCAAACATCATTGGATTCCATGTCCAAAGTCGTGGTTAAGCGAAAATAACCTACATCACATTTTTCACATTTATAATATCAGTAGGACAGTAAGATTAATGTGAAAAAACGATAGAAGCTGTGAATACAAATTTTATGCACAATAAATAACCGGATATCAAGCTTTCTCACTTTCATATTCATTCGACTCTCCGCTTGACTTCGGATATCCAATTTGTTTTGTTTGTTGTTCTTTAAACATAATATTTCTGTTAGATTCTATGCGTCCAAAAAAACAGCACTTCTGTGCTTCAGCGGAATCTCCTTCTATATCCGTCACTCCTGGTAGTTATCAACCAATTGTAGTCGTTAAAAGTTGTCGGGAATCTGCAGGTGGATTAACAATTTACAATATTACAGTTGGCCAGCCACCTTTTTTTTTAACGTGTGGCAACGTCTCTTCCATCCGGCCACGGGAAGCTGGATAGGTATGTGGGACTCGAACTCACTAAAACCACACGGTGTCGACGCCTACCGCTTTGATGCCGGAACTGTGTGCTGCTCTCGCTCCACTGCCCCGGCG
>DWJZ01005631.1:0-13836 GCA_018249125.1 Asbolis capucinus | reverse complement strand
GCACCATCTTTCGCAGGTCTCGTCACAATTATCTCGCTTGTGACAGACTTTTAGATCTTCAATGTCTTGCAGTTTTACATTTGGTTTTGGTGCGTCTTTTGCAAAACTCTTGAACGCATCAAGAATTGGCCGGTATCCTGTACATCGGCAAGTGTTGCTACCGAAAGAGTTCTCTATCTGATACTGCGTCAAGTCGTAATTGCTGGACTCCAATAAGCTGTTAAAAGTTAATTACTGTTATTTAAACTGTTTTGGAGCTTGGGTCAGTATAATTGTTCTTGAAAATAAAAGAACACACGGCCCTCATACTCGCCTGTACATGCTCATGACCCATCCAGGGCTGCAGTATCCACACTGCGTGCCGTTATGTTCAGCCAGAGCGCGCTGCACAGGGTGGTATGCTTGGCGGCTTCCTAAACCCTCTATTGTCTTCACCTCCCAGTCCTGGCATGACGTCACTGACACGAGGCACTGCAAGAATTTTTATAGTGTATTAATTTATAAAGAAACCAGATTAATTAATATCAAGCATATGTATATACATATTTAACAAATCAAATCAAAACAAATTTCTTTATTTGTGACCATAGGTTACAGTAGGTATAATAAAATATAAGAATATGTGCTGTATGGTCGACTCTTCTGGGCATACAAATATTATTTGCTTACAATTATGCTTTACACTTATAATTCGAAATTTATATAAAAATTAATCAAGTTAAAGTAATATTAAAATAAGTCTACACATTCTTGTCACACAAAATAACATGACCTGGATGTCAGTAAGATGTCTGTTTGTCAATAAGAAACTTTTTCGATTCCATTTTATATTTATTTATCTCTTCTATGTTTTTAAGGAACGCAGGGACTTAATTATATATGAGTTTTAGGTGCCATGCCATAAATGCTTTTACTCAATAAAACTGTCTTAGATTAAATTGCAGAAAGTTTCGTTTTACGTCGATAAATATGTTTAAATAATTATTGAAAATGTCAGAGTTCGTTTTATCAAATATAATTACTTCTTAGATGTATAGGGATGAAAATGTCAATATTGTAAGATTTTTAAATAGTGGTTTGCAACTATCAGTACTCGGTCTCTTCGTGATGGCACGAAAACACATTTTTTTGAGCTTTAAATATATCTTCACGCTTTAAACTGTTTCCGCAAAACATAATGCCATATCTTAGAGTAGATGCCACAAAACCATGATAGACGGTTAGAAGAGCATTCTGATTTACTACTTTAGACAACATATATAAGGCATAAGAAAACTGGTTAAGTTTTTTGCATACATATTCAGAATGTGTTTTCCACCGTAGGTCCTTGTCTATCTGGAGGCCTAAAAATCTTGTAGAGTTTGCTTCTTGTACTACCTCCCCATTATAATTTATGTTTAATGGCTGCAGAAGACATTTCCTTTGTTGGAAACTAAATATTATAGTCTTTTTGAGATTAATTAATAGATTATTAGATTTCAGCCAAATTATAATTTTATTAAGATTATCATTAATTTCAGTTTCAGAATTATTCATGTCATTACATGTTATCGTCTGCAAATAAGGTCATAGGGTATTTTATACTCTTAGGCAAGTCATTAATATATATAAGAAATAATAAAGGGCCAATACGCTTCCTTGTGAGACACCAAATTTATACACACATGCATCCTTGTTTATATAATCATTCACAAGCTCACTAAACCTAATAAGAATGTACTTATATAGCGTATGTAAACTTCTGACTTTTATTAAGTGAGCTTGATGTTCCTGTAATGAAATAAAAAAAATTGTAATGAAATAAAATATTTTAACTTTGATTTAATGTAACTTTCACACTAAAATCACGATATCATAACCACTTAGTGATACTGCGTATTCGAACCAAAACGGCAAAAACAGTAACATCTGCGGAAATACAATTGTATAATCAACTTCTATAAAAGATTCGGCTTCATTACATATTTATTTAAAACATAATAATTTTACTGACATTTATATTAGTTACAGTTAAGAATTGGACTACAACCTAACGTACAAAATGAACTCACATCTCACAATACCGCACTAATATTTTTTTCAACTACCTGTACCGGACCTAAACACAATGTTGCTTTTGTTATTATTGTTCTCATGTAAGTGACCATTGTTTTTTATGAGAAATAAAGTTCTGAACCAAAAAAATATATGGTAACTCACTACCAAATTAAAACTCAAACTCAAAAAAATTTTTTTTAAGGTCAAATAATTTACATCTAACATTAAGTAACCGCTCATTTAAGACTATTCTTTTTGTTGAGGTCAACTTTATCTACCCTTTAGGTCGAATCTGTTAAACCTTATATTCATTACGTTGCTGGTGGAATTGTGATCCAGTTCTTCTTGCTTTGCTGACTACACATCGAGGATTATTTTCTTATTTATCTTTGTTTCGTTCGTTTATCAGTTCTTTTATAAAGTCGCGAAGCGTGTAAAAACTGTATAGTACCTGAATAATATAATCGCTAAATGCAATCTCGGATCCGGGATAAGTAGGCAACTAACAGCAGTAAAAAGAATTTAACATCGTTTTCCGGTAGGTACCTAAATTATATATCATCATTACAATACCTGTCCTACTTCTGGGCTCGGGCCTCATGATGATAAAGGTTAACGCTGACCAGTTGACCACCATGCTATGCAATTTTAAATTGGTAGACTTAATTTACCTTTGAGATTTTTACAGGAAACTCTCAGAAATGTACTTTACGTCACCATATTTTCCGTCATTCCCACATAATTTCAAAATGAAAACTGGGTGTAGCATTCGTATTTAGGCTCTCATGTTTCTGAGAACAATGTTCAAAGGAATAGGTCACCGTTGCTTGAGTTCTTGAGTTGATAGCCAATTTAGCTGAGTATGTTATGAACTAACTAGAATCGCCAGGAAAATAAGAAACCACTATGTAATACTTACCGAATTGACAGAGAAGGTCCGTAAGGTTCCATCAGGAGCTGGTGCACAGACGGACACGATGCAGGAGCCGCAGCCGCCCTCCTTGCACATATACTTGGTGCCGGGCAAGTTTAACCAGAAGCGCAGGTAGTCGTTCAAAGACACGTCGGAATCTACCTCACAGCCGACTAAACAAATAATTACATATATCTAACCAGATAGTTTGGGTTGACAGTACAATTATTTACATCTAGATAATAACACCGACTTCCTTTAAAAATAATTAATAGAAAATAATAATATAAATAAAAAATAATAATACTAATAGAAAATAATGAGATAATGAAACCTATAAACATAATGAAATAATGTGGATTAATAGGCCGCTGCAAAATAAATAAAATTTATTATAATAAATAAAATTCACCACGCTTCTGGGTGGAGGGATTGATGGCCAACCCAGGTTTCGGAAGTTTTATGCAGCCTGAAGGCCTCCGACTTGACTTAACGATTGCTATATAACGATAACAGCCAGGACTGACAACTTTACGTGCCCTCTGATGCACGGAAGCGATTATGAAATTTTTGCCACTGGACGGTCACCTATACTACCGACCGCGCCCGCTGTTACTTAACTTTTTGAACGCTTCGAATCGAAACAAGCCGCCTGGCTATAAACACTTCACTGGTAAACTTTCATGGAAATACAAAAAGTAATTTCTTACCTGAACATTTATTGCCGTTTACACTAAAGGTAATCCGATCCATCCTGAGAGCTGGATGGATAATAAATGTTTCATGTACAACTCGCACTTACATATGTATGAAACAAACAGATATGTTATTAGCACGTCACAACATCCGCTTGTAATGTTTTGTTATGCCAAAGTAGAAATATAATTCGACTTGCCAATAACATAATCACAAAGTCATATTTTTTCATGTTTATTAACAATTAAAAATTAAAATTTGGGTACAATTCAATTTCAATATATTATGTTATAAAATTATTTTTTGTTAACTTATTTCTAGTTCAAGTGTTCATTGCCCGCGCGGTTTGTTTCGATTGTAAGCGATCGAAAAGTTAAGCCACTGGCGCGGTTGGTAGGAGGATGGGTGACCGCTAGTGGCAAAAAAAGGTATGAAAGTTCTTCATTATCCAGAATATTTTTTATCATTACATAACCGATAAATGACTTTGACTAGAAATGCAATGAAAAAAACATTGTCAACGTATATTCAGCGATTTTAATGTAAGTATTATTTTGAATTCTAGCTATTACCTGAAACACCTTAAGTGTTTTTACAGTATACGTATAATTAATTCACTCATTTTGAGAAAACTAAGTCTTTTAAGAGTTCGGAAAGAAAGGAATGGGCAAATTTTAGTTTTTCTTTAATAAAATTAAAATTTATTCAATTCATCCTTAAAAAAACAATTTATTTAATTCATTTGAAAAGAAAGAATGCAGGTAAAATTTTGAAGTATATATTTTTCTTTTCATAGTAAATACTATGAAAGTATACGCCTCTCAGTAATATAATAAGTTCTCACTAGAATGTGTGTTGCGTTACATTAACGCTAAATAAATTATGAATACATATCTTGAAGGATGGACGGATACACACAAAAACAATTCAATTATATCTTACTCGAATTAAAATTAAAATTGAATACAGATTACTGTTTTTTTACATCCGTTCCATTATCTAATCGAAAAAATCCTTCCAGCCAACTATTATTAGATTAAATATTAATGCGTAACCTGCATAGCAGATTCGCGTACATATATTACTGCAAAATCGAATGCCAAGTGGTTTGGATGTTGGTGTCTCGAACTGAAGGTCCTGAATTCATATCCAAAACACCTCTAATGTTGAAAGTCACTTGCGTATCAGAAGTTGATTATCACTTGCTACGGTAAAGGAAAAAGTACTTGAGGAAACCTACATAGTGACAGTTCTCCATAAAGCTCTCCAAGGTGTGTGAAGTTCATCAATCCGCACTTGGCCAGCTTAGTTGACTATGGACTGTACCTCTCACATTGCGAGTGAAGACCCAAACGTAGTGGGAGAATTATGGGTTGCAATTGATGATGATGAAATTAATTAAGAATCATAATTTTATGAGGTCTCTCGTTAATTCGAGCAGGATTTGAACCCTGAACCTCCTGACGAGAGACCAAAGTTAAAACAATTAGACTAACATTGTTTTATTTTATCACACAAGATTCTTTTTGCAAGCTTTTTTATATCTCTTTTGTCTCCGTATTGTATTGTATTAGGGAATGTATAACCTTATTAGAGAATGTTTATGTTACAGAGTTTGCTGATATTCAAAACTCGATAAATATCCTATTAAAAAAAAAAGTTCCATATTTGATTACCGATTTTTAATATGTCAAAATCAATAAAAGGCATATGACATAATTTGACATCTTTTTATAAACATAATCTTTAATTGTAACAACACTGACGACTGTCACTACGAGTAAATGGCATTTTCGTCTTTCTATGCAAACTGTTCACGACTGTTAGGTAGTAGAGAGAGAATGCTAAAACAGAGCAAAACAGAAATTTCTCAATCATCAATATCAATATCATCAACAATATTATGGTCAATATTAATATCAATATTATCAACAAGTTAATTATCAGTTGCTTCGGTGACGAGCATACCTGAGAATTCTTCGTAAGGTTTTCGAAGGTGTGTGAAGACTATTGCTCAAGTCCCTTATGTTGTATGAGGACACCCAGTAGTGGGACAGTGGGATTCAATGACATAAATATCATCAATCAACTTCATTAATATTATACATATTTACTAACCTTTTTCTGTACATCGAAGATATATTTTTTTGTACCTTAAATAAGTTAGCGCTTGACTATGATCCCAATAGTAAGTGGAAAATGGAGTCTTCGACGGTAAAGCACACTATCTTAGAAAATAAATTTATTATTTATTATTTTCAGAAGATGGGTATCTACCAGTAGCATAACTTCATAAGCGCTTCCGTTCTTAGGCTAATAATAAGCCTCATATAGCCTGTACTAGGTTTTTTTTTCGCTGGGCCCTCGGAGATGATGACTATTTACTATGAGATGACCGGTCTGCTTATTTACTGTTTACATAAAAACTATACTTCTCATATTCAAACACTTATTTTGCATCATTTCACTACTCTCAATCTTCAATTATTACAACACTCATCGCGCTGAAAACCTTTTTTTGGCAGCATTTCACTGTCTCGTATACTTAGTTTAATTGATCCCTTCATGTTCAACAACAGGAGGTATTCTAGATCTCAAATTTTAACATATCTTCAATTTTCAATCTTCGCACTAAAAAACTTATCCTTTGGAAGCATTTCACTATCATTTTGCCATTTTTTTGCAGTTGAATCGGTACAGCTAACTTAGTAATAATTAATTTACCGCCGTATTGGGGCGGCCTAGAAAACAAACCCGAATCTAGTATTGGCCTACCAGGGTGTCGTAAAAGTCGTACAGAAGTAAGCTACTCGGTGGTAAGGGTTCGTGGAAGGGGACTTGAGAGCCAGTTCTCCTCTTTTTCTCCCCGTCCTTCGGTCATCCTCCTTCCCATTTCTTCCGTTAACCGCCCTGAAGTGGTATATTGTTTGTTTGTTTGTTGGACCGCTTTCATTATTTCTTGCTCTTTCTTGCATATCCTATGCTATTTATTCCGTCCTGGTAGGCAAAGCGTTACTAACACCCCAGTCTGGCGTTATTCATGTCCACGGACGCTGTGATCAGTTACCATTAGGTGACCCGTCTGTTCTTTTGACTGCTTATCACACGAAAAGAAATACATTATATGCGGATGCGATATCCCCCAAACTTCCATGTACTTCAGCCATAGCCTGTGACCATAGCATTTCAAGCTGACATTATATTAGTGGCGGTCAGTATGTTTCGCCATAACTGTGTTGTCATCTGCGTATTCATAAATACCTACCGGTCATAACCTAGAAGTTAACACGCAGCAAAAGTTGCGGAGAGAACAGACCCCTGAGGAAGTCGTTGGCATTGGGTTGAACAGTCTACAACCACCCGGAGAGAACATTAACTCAGGAAAAGTATCCTGCACATCAAGCCAGGAGATATGCCATAACCTTGCTCAATCTTGGAATATCTTGCCAGACCCTATCAAAGGAAGCTCACTTATCCAAAGTAAACATATGAAGGAGATAGAAATAATGTTGTAGGCTCGCAGGAACCTATGTATCTCAAACCAATCTCAATTTCAGTCTCTCTATTCTAAACACCACGACATCACAATTTTTGTGGATTTTATCCAAGCCAGTTCTAGTAAAGTAACCTCTCCGTAAATCTCCTTACTCTAGCAATACAAGCTATTGCCTTAAAGCGAATGCTATAAGAAAAACTTAAGAGGATTTTTTAAAAAGCATGGATATAAATTATAGCAATACGTATAGCAGTAGCATACGTATACAGTATACAGTAGCATACGTATATACGCAGCACGTATACAGTAGCACACGTATACAGTATACAGTAGCATACGTAGAGCAGTAGAAAGATACCTGTCGATAGTAGGACAACTATGTTCTGGATATATTAGTAGAAGAAAAGGTTTCCTTAGAACTCTGTTACAATTTAACCTTTTCCCAGTAACTGGTTTAAGTAATAGTTTAGCTCTTTGTACAGACAAATCAAATAGCTTATGTACGATTAATCGGTCCTATGATTTCCTTACACTAAAGTATGGTATCGAGGTGAGCAGCGCGGTTTTCAAGATAACCAAAATAGTTTCAAGCAATTGAATAAGATTAAATATATGTATAAAAGTAACGTTTGTTTGTTTGTGCTTTTCATCGTTTGTCCTTTATAGACTCTGGCAGGAGATAGAGCACTGATGTTTATAGCAATTTAGAATTCGATGAAGGAAAAGGCTTTGGTACCAAAATTATACCGATTAGACACAGGATTGATGGGTAGCAACGTGCGCCGGGTACAGCTAGTAATAAATAAAATAACATAAACAACATATACTCAATATATATAACAACTTGTGGTTACAACTATCTCATTAAGAATATAAAAATTCTTCCAGTTTAACTTTGGCACTCAAGACGTTCGCTTCTAGAGTGTACGGGCCATCTGCAAGTATAGAAATAACAATTAATAACCTTAAGCATAGTATAAAAGTTTATATATCAAATTATCCACATTGCCTTGCAGCTTATAGTTTTCCTCAAAACAGCACAGACACACCAACATTCTAAAAAAACAAATCGTTAAGCCATGAATAAGGGCTTCGAGCGGAATAAAAGTGCTATTTACGCAGTTTAATTCCGGCTCTTGCGAAGGAACTTCTTCCTTATATTTAAGATATTAACGTTATATCTTCATATAACGTTTGTTACACTCTGCTATGTTGTATACAAAGTGTCTCATAAGTAGTGTACCAGTTAAGGTATGTGAATAGAGTACGATGAGCTCTGTTGAATACACCTCCATATATGTATGTGCAGCTATTTTTTTCCCCGAGGTATTCTGATTTGTGTCCTAATTTTTTCCCTGTTACCGATGTCGTTATAATAATTACCAAGAGAAATATCCTCCATGATATATTATGAAAATATTGACATATATGTTCCTCGCAAAACCAGGCAAAAGAAATTTGTTTTTAAACTCGAATTTCTGACATAAGTTTATTCAAACTGAAATTGTGAGTTCATTACCAAATCCCGACCTATTTTTCAATTCAAATTTGTTCTTTTCTATTTCTAATAGATGCCTAAACTCCTAAGCCATAATAATAAATCAAAAATATTTCACATCCAACAAATTATAGCTTAAAAATTCTATAAAAGGAAAAAACCTAAATTTAGAACAAAAATAAGAATATCTCGGAAACTAGAAAAAACGCTGAACATCTATCCGCATACCTTCGCTGGAACACTTCTCATGGGACACCCTGTATAGTTGTAACAATAACTTACCAACGTTGAACCATTCGGTCTTAGGATACCCAGTTTCCTCACGGGAAGACATGATAGCTTCCCTGAGAGCAAAAGCCACTACTACCGCTAGGCAAGTGGGAGGCTCGGCTACAGCTAAAAATATAATCTGTCTTCATATCGAATGCATTTAAATATTCCACTTAAAGACAATGAACAATTCATAATTATATTTCCATTCTACAATGCCCACTTCTTCATTCTTATTCCTTCTAAGTCTCCTTCCTCTGTCTTCATTCATTCTTAGCCCACAAACATGTATCTACATCATTAGTCATGGATTTACGACAGAATGCCGCAGGGTTGGATAAGTGGTCCTTTTCTTTTCTAATTTAAATTGTGCCATTATTATTGGTGTGCTTATTATCAGTTTTTTGGGATTAGAAGATACTGATAATACATAATAATATTTCAAGATGAATTGATGAAAAGTGTCATAAAGCACAACTCGTCAACTGTTATTGTATTAGTTTTATATTCAATGAATATGATGAACAACAAAAAGGGTAGCGGCAGCCATTGAAAATATTACATTTTCAAAATGATTTCTAAATTGGTTGGTAGGTATTGCCGCTTAAGAGATACAAAGTATCTTTATCCGTTTTTTCTTCGTATGAATTTAGTTAATTTCATGAAAGACAATGAACCACATAAAGGATTTGAAGTCTACAGTGTGCAATCCGGAAATAAAATCTTCCAATATGTAGATTCACGTATAAATACAACCTTCACATGTTAATACAGTAAATTACTTTAAAAGTAATTAATTAACAACATTAATAAATAACATTAATATATAACTAATATTCTAGGTTACCTCTAGATCCCAGAGTTCCTATAGGATTATACGAGTTTCTTCTGAGCTGAACTCTGAAGTCGATCGGGATATCTTTAGCAAGTGGCACGTGGTAGTACCATGAGCGGTCAGTAAATATTTCTCCAGTTTTCTCGTCATAAATAAGATGCTCATGTGTCCAATATCCAAGACCCATGATGAACGCCCCTTCAATCTAACAATAAAATCTTTATTAATATAATAAATGTGAAAGTAACTGTATCGGTCTATCTGTTACCCCTCTACGCCTAAAGAGAAAGATTTTGATTAACATTGGTACTGTGGTAGAATAGAACCCAAGATATAACACACTACTTTTTATCGCGAATTTGGCCTGAAGGGGTTGAAATACGGGCTGTAAGTTTATATGGAATTTCTCCATTATTAAAGGTGTCTACATAACACATTGTACTCATGAACTAGATGTGTTGACTGTGAGGAGGTGAAGAGGGAATGGGGTATAACACGAGGACGTGGCTGCGGAAAAAACATGTGTGCTATAATTATTTAAATTTTGCTTAATATTAGGTTAACCAATTTTTGTGTGGAAATTAATTCAGACAAATATCACACGTGTCCGAAACGGCCCTTATTTCACGTAACTTCTCAAGGAATAACATGTTGAATAATAAATATACTTACTTGTCCTATGTCTATCTCTGGATTAAGACTGGTGCCAACATCTTCTACTATATCAACTCTGACGACATCGTGTTCTCCTGTCAAAACATCAAGTTCTACTTCACACACAGCTGCACCCGCTGATCTATGAGCCTGTTGATCACTACTAGTCACTTGATAACTCGTTTGTAGATTTATTCCCTGCTGATAAGCAGCTTGAACTAAATCTTCCCACGAAGGATTGTTCATAGTTTCTCTAACTGGTGCCAATCTATCTAGAAGAATTTGGCAACATTTTATAGCACCAATACAGCACGCTTGTGTTGTTCGACTACCTCCAGTGACGTAACTATTTGGGTTACTCGTAGTATCATTTTCTTTTACTTTAACTTTATTAAGTGATAATTTAAGTGTGTAAGCAACTGCCTGAATCACCTTAGTATTTATACCCTGGCCTATTTCAATGCCACCATGTTTGACAACAACGGTACCATCGCCGTGATATACCGATAAAAGTACGTGATAATCTACTACATTCGAGGCGGGCCAACTCATTACTGCTACCCGCAATCCTCGTTTCTTCCACCGGTTTAATGTATTGAATTTTTCCACTTCCTGTTTTCGTTTAGTATATTCGCTGTCTTTCAGCACAGTATTAAGTACTTCAATAACATCAGTGTAAATCGGATTTATATTGGCCATGCGTATCTCGACTGGATCTTTATTAAGACTCCAAGATAAATGTTCCATCAAATGTTCAGTAAATGCAATTGCTTGAAGAGCTCCTGTAACATAATTTTATAAAAAAATCGAACACCATATTTTCTTAAATAGAACATACAAATTTATACTACAATAAAAGTCAAATTCCTAGAAATTTGCAACAAACGTTCTTTTTTTAATAAAGAAATAAATGTTTCTCAGTTTTTTGATACTTTGTAATGAAAAGGAAAAAAGGCAACAGAGTTTAAATATTTTGAAAATTTCAATACGAGCTACTGCGTGATACTGGTGTCTGTTAACGTTGAATTTGAAATTTAGATATGTTTAATGTAATACCTTCAATATAAATTTAGCTTTTCTATTATTTTATTTTACTCGTATGTAGTATTGTTACGGCAGTGAGTTGGGGATAGAAAAGGAGTAAGACCGGTTTAAATAAATGGTCTCTTTATTGAGAAACTTCGAAATAACCACTGGCACTAAAGTCGCTGTACTGTTCGTAGCACGCTGCCGCACTGTACTTTCGTCACAACACTCGCGACACTACAACTAACAGCACTGTTCGCCAACGCACTGATCACTTTTTCACTTTACTTTTCTTCTCTTTTCATCAGGATTCCTTCCGGGTTCGCTTCCGAAACTGAACTGCCCGTCCAATGTCTGCGACCGCCTTACATACCCCAAATTTCGAAAGAATATTCAAAATTCAAAAATTTTTAAAATTTCTCCTATCCAGCTCACACATTTGCTTTCCTGTAATTTCCAGAATTATCTAGAAGTTCTATTTTTAAATTTCACCTATTCTGCTTAAACATTTTTTGTCCTTTACTGTCTTTTCTATTTCGTCTAGGTTAATCTCGAAATTTTCTTTGAATTAATATTATAAAAATCCAACATAAAACTTGGGGATCGAAACATGAACCTCCGCTTCGATGGTCTGACTATTTCCCATAGAGCCACGTAGCTCTGACAGCTTAACGAAATTCAACGCAAGCTGAACGATGCGCTGACGCGTAGATAGGCGACAGTATAGAAAAGGGGGATGAAAGTTTGTACTTAAACCTTTTAATGTAGAAATTAATTTTGAAATGTCTTTCAATTTTGATAAATACTTAAAATTAGGATACTTTTTATCCCTTACTATACCGGAGTTCCTTTGGAAAACGGGATGAACGTTTGTAAGGGATTTTTTGCTCTATTGGTAATATAAAAACGAAAATATAATAAATTACAATTTATACGTACGAACACAAAAACAGTAAAATTTTGAACACAAAAACATTTTAACACAACAACATTTAAGTTTAAACCACCCGGTTAAAAGATCAATCCAGTAATCAATATTACTAAAATTACGAACCTGGAGACCTAGCAAAAACGTTGCTAGCTGTGTCAGTAATTACTGTGTAGAATTTATACTGCCACCTCCTGTTGTCGTAACAATTTTTGGTTGCACTGAGACTAAAATAGATCTCAGGGTCGGATGATATGTAGCCAACGTCGATGAACAAGTGGTATTCAAGGTATTGTATTTCTCCGGTCTCGCTAACACCTACCTGGAAATAATATGACAGGTCAAACTTCAAAAAAATATGCTTGAGGAAATCTGCATGTTTGTAGGTATCTAAGAAGTCGCATTATGACCGTGATTGTGATAACTGTGATAAGCGGTATGGCAAAATTTCTATTTTGAAATAGAATCTATTTTATTTTATGATAAGAGTAAAAAGTCAGTCGCTTTGGAAACAATTTCTAATAGTCAAGCAAAAAGGATTATTAACCGAAGTAAGTACCTCATAATCTAATGTTGAAGGAAATCTTTTTCCAATAACTCTCATATTAGCCTGCATACTCAATGCAAAGCGACATGGCCTATTTATTAGATAGGTAACAAGAGAACACGCAGCTGCTATGTAAGCTCCTCTGGATATTTTTACACCGTAAGCGCCTCCTAAACGAGGTGTTGTTACTTTTATTCTGTAACAACGAGAAAATATTTTAAGGTCATTAAATTCGAATATTAAAACCGAGATAAGACTTTAACTTACCTACTTTGTTCCAAGTTCAACACATTACTAATACCAATATGTGTTAAATCAAGCCATTGTGTTGCTGAATTTACATCAATTCCATCGTCACTAGGTTTACTTATAGCGACATTCGTTTCCATAGTGTAATGATACTGCCAAAAAATATTCTCACAATCCTTTATTACTTGACGTATATTACTTCCTCTGTCTCTAGCAGGAACAATGAGGAAAGTTGTAATTCTAGTCGTATCTATTTCTCTCGCATCTCTTATTGTTAAAATAGGCTTCCTGATATTTGCCTTATATTTCACATTAACGAGAACTGCTGCTCTATTGGCTAATTTTTCTGTTTCAGCTACTATAATACCAATAGGATGATCATAATATTTTATCGTACCGTCGGATAACAGTTCCTCCGGAGGCTGAAACTCAATTTTGGTATTTTTAAAGGAATTTTCTCCAGGAATATCTTTAGCAGTAAAGAATGCCAGGACCCCAGGTAATTCCTGCAATAATGATGATATTCTTAGTCATTGTGAATATTCCATAAAAATAACGTTAGTACATTTTTATGAAGGTGCAAACAAGATTACAGATGTAATGACTCAATACTTGCCATTGCTGGTGAAGGATCAATACTTTCAATTTCTCCGGTACAAATATCTGATGTAACAAAAGCACAAAATA
>DWJZ01005630.1:0-13838 GCA_018249125.1 Asbolis capucinus | reverse complement strand
ATCCATAATACAAAGAAACACACAAAATTTCATAACTGTATTGTTAACCGTTGAGGAGTTCCCTTGTCTGGAGCCAACCCTGAACGTAGTATCAGGTCATGCTTGTCACAAAAATGCATTATCATCAGGATGAAAACTTTATGCAAAATTTCAGCTCCGTAGTGTAAAAAGAAGTGGGTCTAATTAAGCTTGCAAGATTTGACCCATAACAACCAAATATACTAACATACAAACATACATTTAAAGTTAAATAAAAGCTTATAATAAAACAGTAAAAAAGCGCTGGTAGTTTAACAGTGTCAAAATTGGTCTATCGAATAAGAGATCCTGGGGTCTAATCCTGCCCACCTCTAATTTTCAAAGTTATGTACGTTACAAGTTGAGTATCATATGCTTCGGTGAAGGAAAACATCGTGAGAAAACCTGCACACCTGAGTTCTCCATAAAGTTTTCGAAGATGTGTGAAGTTGTGTATTTATATTATTACTGCAACCCACGACTGTCCCACTGCTGGGGTGTCCTCTTACTATGTAAGGAATATATACCATAGTGCACCATGGGCCAAGTGGGGATTGGTAGACTACACACACTTTTGAGAACTTTATGAAGAACTCTAAAGAATGCAGGTTTTCTCACGATGTTTTCCTTCACCGAAGCAAGTGATATATAACTTGTAAGGCGAACATAACTTATAAAACCCAAGACCTCCCGTTCGAGAGACGTCAAACCACTATGCCATGGCCGCTTATCTACGCAAAAGTTTGGAGTGTTTGTCTGTAATATTAAAATATTTTTTTCTCTGTCTGTATGTTTGTTTAAGCTATTAAAACGACTGAACCGATTTCAACGGGACTTTCACTGGCAGATAGCTGATATAATAAGGAGTAACTTAGTACTTTCATTTTAGAATTACAAAATATGAGTTATCGTACAATATGCGAAATGAACAATAACTTTTTTATTAAAAACCACGTGTACGAAGTCGCGGCTACAGCTAGTTTATTTTATACGTAAGTATTATTTATAGGTAATGTTATGCAAAAATGTAATTTTATTAAAAACTGTGTAGGTAAAGCGTGTATAGAAGCTTACCGGGTGAATCGTCGGGGAGGTCGGGGTAGTGCGGCGCAGTGGACGGCTGTCCGCCGTACAGCAGGTTCAATTCTCGAGCTTCGTTTTCTTCCTGCGCCTGTTGTCTACGTAGAGCGACCTGTACGAAAAAATAACACATTCACGCGTTAACCAATTGGATTGACATGAAACTGGGCGGACAGATAGACAACATCCAAAAAATTAACATAGGGTATGTTTTATCCCGGTTGTAACTTCCCGAGGGATAAAGTTTATATTCGTATGTTGAACGGATAAAGAAGAAACTTTGCGCATCGATAGTCTGGAATAACACATAGGCTACATTTTCTCAACATGTCTTGACGAGGGCGAACTCGCAGTCAGCAACTAGTACATGTAATAAATCTGTCACTGATCGCTGTGTGCCTATAATGTGCCTAAGAAGATTTGGCAATATAGGCTTTTTTACCTCTCGTCAGTCAGCAAAATATTTATTTGGAATTTTTTTTTTTTACTAAAATTGTTAATTTTTTAAAATGTGTCAAAAATGCATTCTATTCTAATTCCTATGTTATATCCGTATTTGGAAAATACATATATGTATATGATATGGTTTTTCTAAACCATAGTTTAATTACGTAAAATTTTTGGTAAAATTTTTGTCTTGTTAAGTTTTTTTTATCATAAAAAACCGACTTAAAAAGCCTCCGAAAAGTAATAGGTACGTATATTCGCAACCAGTTAAATACGCATTATTAAAGATAACTCGAAAACTAACCGTCAAATCGTCACATGGCGCTCAAAATTATCCGACAAGTACTAACTTTTGAGCAAAAAAAGGAACACAAAAATCGGAATACCCAATAAATAGTAAAAAAAAAAATTCAGAAAAAAAATTACTAATAACTCAGACACCCCTCGTCAGATGTCGCTTAAAAATATATGGAAAAATGCGGCAACTTTTGAAAAACAAAAAAAAATGTCTTCGATTTTCCAACAAAAAGCGTACTGGTTTCTTTTTTGAAGTCAGTAAAAATAAACATATCCATGTGATTATTATAAGCTAGGTTCGACGATCTGACTTACCTGCCAGAAGTCAAAAATATGTATACCATTAACTCAAATCTATTTTTTTTAGATTTTTTGTCTTTTTGTTTATATAGTTTGTTATCTTTGTGAGCACTAAACTCAAAGTTTGCCCGTTTTTACTTTCAGTTTGATGGTATATACTTAAAGTTTACGGGATTTTACTTAAGTTTGCGTGTTTTACTGAAAGCTCTACTGCAAATTCTATGTCATAATTCCATTAATGTTACATCTACAAATGTATCAGTTCTTTTTTCTCTTTACACAAAAATACCGCAGTGTTTGCCTGTTATTGATTTTGTTAAATAGTTTAAGAGTTTAAATATATATTTCTACGTTATATTAAAATTGTTTAAATCATAAAATATTAAATAAATATATATTCTATACTACAATAAATATATATTCTAGACTACAATATATCTGTGTGCAAATTTCATTCCGAACCGTTTCGTAGTGATGCGTGAAAGAAAACATCCATACATCATACATTTTGACATCCTATCCTACTAATCTTTCTAACAATATAAATGCGAAAATTTGCAAGGATGGACGTATAGTTGTTACTCCTTCACGCAAAAACTACTCAACAGATTTTAGTGAAATTTGTCAGAAACATAGACTGTAGTCTGGAATAACACATGGACTACTTTTTATCAACATGCAGGCGAAGTGACGGACGAAAATATATTTTAACTATTAATAATATTACCTGTGCAGCCATGACCCGTTGCCGTTCTGCAATGAGAGTACACTTGGCGCACACGCAGTCTCTCCACCGGCAGTATCTCTTGTGGCCCTTCAGCGCCGACACCACCCCGTGGTTGCGACATCGTGCACACTTCGGCGTCCGCTGCAGATTAACAACAACTTCGATCAATAATGCAACTAGATGTCGTGTACGACAAACATGTGACTCGACATATACTTTGAGAGAAATGTCTTTTCTGTTACCGTTTACGCTAACGCTGGTTCAAAAACGAAAGTAATGGCGTATAATGCGGAAAACACGCCATATTTTTCTACACCAAATAGGTTAGAAGTCTCACAATGTGAGACAAGTAGACACACACAACTTCGAGAACTTAATGGAGACCTCACAGGAGTGCAGGTTTCCTCACGATGTTTTCCTTCAGCGAAGCAAGTAATAATTAACTTGTAACACGCTCATTTTTTGAACCCGGGACCTCCCGTTCTAGACCAACGTTGACACAGTTAGTCCTCCATTGGTACTATCTATATTCTGCACTAATAATAAAAATGTAACAGAGTCAATTCTGTACATTAAGTATTCTTTGAAAATATTGAGCTTTATTATCGATATGGCAACCAAAATACTTTTTTATTTATTTATTGTCAGTCTGTCTGTTTGAGCTTTACGCAAAAATCACTGGACAGATTTAGATTAAATTTGGCATAGCAGTAGTTTAAAACCTAAGAATAGTTATAAGATATGTTTTATACCAGGAAATAGCTTAGATGCCGCAGGATAACGAGAGCAAATTAGTAGTCACTCCGAAACCAATGGTTAAATTTAGACGAAATTTTGCATTTTGTAGCTTGTTGTTATTGTATAACGATGGTAATAGGATACTTTTTATCCCAAAAAACTGCTTTATTCCCGTGGGATAATACGTTAAAATTAGTATCGCAACACTGGATAACTAACTATTGTTCCGAAGCAAAGCGGGGTTAACTTCTAGTACAGCATAAAATGCGTAATATTTATAATCCATAAGCACCACGATGCTACAAACCTACACACAGCCAGTATACGTTCAACACCACTTGAAATAAAAGAAAAACTCGACTATTAACTATCGGTTAAAGAAAAACCATCGGTTAAAGTGGAGACCGTTCAACAGTTCATTCATTGTAAACGATACCGGAGTATAAAGAGGCGTTGTGTAATTCTTACTAATATTATATGCGAAAATAACTCCATCTGTTCGTCTGTGTGTTACCTTTTTACGCCTAAACTACTGAATCAGTTTAGTGATAATTGGTACAGAGATAGATTGGAGTTTGAGAATTTTAAGGCTTTTTTTCCAGAAAATTACTTGAATGTTTACAAGTTTTATTATAATTAAAAACACAAGCTTTAATTATAGAGCCCTAATACGACGAAAAAAGTTAGAGGATGTGGATCTAATTAAGCTTGCTAGATTTGACCCATAACAAACTGATATACAAATATACTAACATACTAATATACTAACATAATAATATACTAACATACTAATATACAAACATACACTGCAAGTCAAATAAAAGATTGTAAAAACTGAATGTAAGTTTGTAGCTATAACACTTGTTCCTAACCTACTAATATTATAAATTCGAATCTGAAACTGTCTATTACGCTTTACCGCCTTAACGGCTGAACCGATTTGGGGAAAATTGATATTACAGATAGACCAGAACTTGAGTAAGAATATAGGCTACTTTATGACAAAAACCAGGCTTAAAGGGGTTGATTTAGGGGATGAAATTTACTCAACTTTTTTTTATCATCAAAGATAAAACCATGATGTTTCCACTTAATATTATAAACGCGAAAGTTTGTGACGGTGGATGGATGTATGTTTGTTACTCTCTCACGTCAAAACTACTGAACCGATCTCAATAAAAATTGGCACAGAGATAGACTATAGTCTGGAATAACAAATAGGCTACTTTTTATCGACGTACCTGCTACACAGGCGAAACCGTGGGTGGAAACTAGTAGCTTCATATATATACTTGAAATTATTTTTTTAAATAAATATTCGTACTAGCGTTTTCTAAATTTGAATCTATGACGGGATAACAAAAATTAACGCGGACAAAGTCGCGGGGAAAAGTTAGTAACGCCTACGTTATGACTCATAGTACTTTATACTAGTATTTAGTACTAACCAATCATCTGTAATCGTTTTAATTAATCTACTGTTAACTAAGGGTTAAACCGTCCGTCAGTCCGTTAACCTATATACATACATATGTGTCAGTTTATATTGAGCGATGAAGTTACGATGCGATACGATAGCAAGACGATACGTTATGTCGCAAGTTAAGATTTTTAAGAATTCTAAGTTACTGAGAGTTTTTTACGCTTTTTTTTACGCATTTACGATGGGTCGGCAACCTTTTCTTATTAGGGCCACAAATGTTATAGGGATACTGGTGCGGGCCACGACAAGTGTCGTCAACATTTTATACTTTTCAAATCATAATAAGTTGTTCTCAAAATTCAGATTTCTCAGAACATGTTTATTATTTCTGTTGAGTTAACTAAATTTTAAAGGCGAATTCATTTTGATAAATACTTTTTGGTTATTAAAAGTGAATGTCAAATTTTCGTCGTTACGTTATCGTATCGTTGTCGTATAAACAATAGTAACTATTTTATAAAGTATAAAAAAATACATATTTTATACTTTCTTTCCTGTTCCGTCTGTAGGTATATCTGAACGTAACCGATACTCCTACAACAATCGTAATGGAGCAGCATGATCGTATATGCTCTTCGTCTACGTCTCCTCAGTCATAAGGCAACTGTCTTCCACAGTGGGCCTTTAAACTCATCTACGAAACCTGCAAATAGAACTATCCCAATCTGGGCTCAGATCTCCACTGAATGTAAAGAGTACAGGCCAAAGTCCACCAAGTGCGGATGTGTGGACTTCACACACCATGCAGAACTTTATGGACAATTCTATCAGGAGTGCAGATCTCCTTACGACGTACCGACGTACCGGCGTACCGACGTACCGACGTACCGACGTACCGACGTACCGACGTACCGACGTACCGACGTACCGACGTACCGACGTACCGACGTAACGACGTACCGACGTACCGACGTACCGACGTAACGACGTACCGACGTATCGACGTAACGACGTACCGACGTACCGAAGGACCGACTCCTTTACCGTAGCAAGTGATATGCAATTTCTTATACACACATATCTTTGAAAAACAGAAATGCACACCGCAGGATTTGAACCCAGGACTTCTTCGAAAGACTAACGTTCAAACCACAAGACTACCACTGATATTTTGAACAATAAAAGCAAACCCTACGAATACTACGAGTATAACTACGGAAGTAAATCTGTCTGTATTGTTGCCCTTTTACGTTAAGACTATTAAACCGATCTTGATGAAAATTGGTACGAAGATAGGCTAGATCTTAAGGAAGAGCATATGCTACTTTTTATCGCGAAAATCTTTGAAAGGGTTGAAATAGGGGATGAAAGATCGGATGGAATTATCGAAGATAAAAACCATGTAAATTAGGCACATTTTAAGTAGATGTCTGTTCTAGTGTTTTGAAAATTCTGTGTGCGGAAGGATGAAATAGGGGAGTTAAAAAATATTTAAAAAAATATCCAACTATACTTAGTGCAACTATAGTTAATATTTAAGTATAAGGGTACATTTTGGAGAGTGTGCGTAGGAATTACAGGAATTAATTCCCCTCACCTCTTTCTCCCATCTTACAACACGACGCATCCTGGTATCCATCCATACACTGTGGATATCCCTCCGTAACGGACGGAACACTTTGCCTCGTCCTTTGTATAGCGTACCGCGAAGGATTGGAATAAGTTGCCAACGTCTGTGTTTCCGCTCAAGTATAATGTAGTTGTTTTCAAGACAAAAGTGAATAGGCTTCTTCAATATTAATAAAGATTACATCGCCACTTACCATCAGTTAGGATTGTAGTCAAGCATTCACTTATAAAATGTAAAAAAATCATAGATATTCTATTGTAAGGTTTTCACCAACTTACATAAATGACCTTTGTTCCACTAAATAACTCATTATATTTTTGAAAATTATTTATTAAACTAAATATTGACCAAAGAATAAGTACAAACTACAAATAAATATATTCACGTCATGCCAGTCACGCAAAAAAATTACAAAACACAACATCATTAACAAATTCATACTCTGACATTCTTAATTTAACGAAGGAGTTAACAACCTTTCAACCTATTGAAGTATTTTATTGTATACTTTTATAATTTATTGATTTTCGTTTTATTATACACCTTAAGTATTTGTCACCAAGCAAATAGCATGCTTTACAAGTAAGTTTTTAAAAAAGTAATGATATAAAAGAGTTAAAAACTGATAAAACAGCAAAAGGTTTAATTCTCCTGTATGTCACAGGTTGCTAGGGCAACGGTTTGGTATTAAACATTCCAAATCGAATTTGTACTAAGTATAGGGTTGGTCCAGCGCCAACCAATGTCGATAAAAAGTGGATTATTTCTGTCTTCAGACCATCAAATATCTCCATATACAAACCACGACAATCTGTTGCTGTGTTTCAACGTGAAAGACGAACTAGCACAAACACACACACTTCACATTTATAATTTTAGTATGGATACTTAAAAAGATCTCAGAATAAATCCTTATTTTAAAAAAATCTGGCCGTATAGTCAACTTTGAATTCTGGTAAAGAAAATGATTGAATTATACTAAACATTAAATTATAACCGTGTCTTCCTTAATAGGAATAACACTAAGTGTTAGATAATTTTTTTTCACTTGTTTTTACGAACGTATCGTTTTTTTACTATAAAAAAGTTAAATGGCGATTAGGTCCTTGATGGTGAACTAACTAACTAGACCTAACTTAGTAGAAGCCTATTCTCTCTTGGCTTGAAGACATTTACATGGTAATCGAACGGGAACACTGACACGGCCAATTTATTCCAGTTTTTCGCGGTACGGGTGGCAAAAGACGAGGCGAAGCGCGTCGTTCGTGCTGGCGGAATGTTAACGACGAAGGGATGGAAACCCGCCATGCGTCGGTTCGTTCGATGATGGAACGTTTTATTTTTTAAATAGATTTTTGTACTAAGAAAATTTAATTTTTAGAAGAACAGTTACAGTATTGCAATTATCGAACTACTAGTCACAACCCGCGGGTTTGCCCGCATGGTATGTCGATAAAAAGTAGCCTACGTGTTATTCTAGACCACAATAGATTATGGTAGGTATAGATACCTACTCACAATTTCGCATTTCTAATACTAGTAGCATAAGTTTGCAAATAACGGAAATTTGTATCACAAAGAAAACACCAAGCTTACTTCCTTGAAAAGAATTAACCCTTAAAATTACAATTTATTGAGTAACATTTTATTTAGTGTAACGCGGTAACCCCACGGATGCTCGATATCATAATTAAAATATCGTGTTACAGGATAAGCCCCAATAAGTTACAAATTACATCGCCCTAAAATTACACGGACTTCAAATAAAATGTAACAATGCGTACAATACTATAATTTAATAATATAGTTGTTTACGAGCATTGTAACAAATAATAAGGTTTATTATACGGTGAAACATTTCAACAAATTTTATAATAATGTAATTCGTGTAACCTAATACTTAATCCCTCTTTCATTTTATCCTTTTACATCCTTATATGTGAATTTATAAAATTATGACTATGATATATGATATACATATGAATTATATGCCGCATATGAAGCAGAAAAGTTTATTTGGTTAGTTTTTTTAATAGAAAATCTTTTATCTACTTACTACTTTTATTTTTAAATATATAACTTCATACTATAACCTAACCTCAAGATATATTACAAAATATACTAAGTTACACGTTACATATTATGAGTATCATGTAACAAATAAATATACAAATGTTAATAATTCTAGTGTTACAAAATTATCTGTTTAATAATATTACTATTCAGCCATATGAAACGTATAAATCTTTGAATGTTATATTGGGTTATAGCATCATGTTCTGAAAATGTTATAGAGTTTTTATGGAAACCTGGACAGAGATAAATAATATCAAAATAACGTGTGATACCTTTATTGCAAACGGCAGGATTACACACTTCGAGTATATAGTGAGTCTGTACAACTGGAATTTGATATTTTGAACTTATACCTAACAAAGATTTAGTAATATACGTTTGTGAGCTGCATCAAAACGAACAGTGGTAGGAATTTAATTAAGGAGAAGTTATAACCAATCCAGTGTAAGTCAAATTAAATTCTACCAATCCTCATTACAGCAGTGTGGTTGGGCATGATCTAGGCCTCTTCAGAGGTGAGACAAATGCTCAGTAGTCCTGTATTGGATTGAGGCCTTTGCTATTACCATGACAAGCCATAGCTTATTAGTCAATCGACTTTTTTATCATATGGGATATATTATTGTATTAAATGAAACAACTGATAATGCTTTGTGCTGGCAGTAATTCAATTTCGTAGGGTGTTTTTCAGCATGAAGCTTCGTATATAGATAGATTTTCTGATGCGACGGCCGTCGGCAATGTTCCTGCGATCTATTTTGCGTTTATTTCTAGATGTTGGTTCAATTGATCCTTATTCTTTTTGAAAATACATTAAACTTGGTAATTCTAAACTGGTATTAGTGTTGCAAACTATATGCCAGTAAAACTATAAAATCTAATTGGTTTCCAATTATCTCCTCGTAAGTCTGCTGCCGAGCCCTGGCATTATGATAGCCTACACGATGATTTCTCGAACGGAGGGTCCAGGATTCAAAAATATGAGTGTATTTGCTAGTAAATTACTTCTTGCCTCGGTGGAAAAAACATCGCGAGGAAACCCGCACTCGGCCTAGTCCAATTATATTTGGAGACTGGAGTCCACAGGGACAGTATTATGAGTTATAATGACGAATTCATTAATGTTTCATATGAAACTTTATCTACGTAAGCACATTAATTGTTAGTTCCTATTCTAACTTATATTATGGCTAAGACATTAACGTGATATGATGCTGTATAACAAGTTATAGCATATCTTTTTTTATCGAGGAGGAAACCTTCAAAACATAACATATCCATCAAATATTTTAAATGTGAATTTGTGAAATTGGATGCTTACTAACAGCACGATGCTACTTATTGCATGAAACAGTAACGACGATCCTAATGAAATTTGGTATATCTTATAACGTACCAGTAAATGCGTGGGCAAGCCCTTTTAAATTATTTTTTAATATTATATTACATGTTGTGATGAAATATCTAAGTATTTATTATATTAATGTGTAATAAATTTACGTAATAATTTTGGAGGGTTTCCACAAAATATTCTATATTAAGTTGAGATATCTGTTACAGTAATGAATATTGAATTCGTTGGTGCAATAATTAAATAACTAAGTACTTCCTACAAAACATTTTTAATTATCCTATAAAAGGGTCAAAATATCATACTTTGTATGTGTACCGTAACTTTAAGGTATAGTAAATGATCCGGCGGGTTTAGCTAGTAGGTAGGTAATTATCACCAGATGGAAGAGCCGCATCTGTGATGGCTCGGCACTGTTACTGGTGTCTCTGCAAAGCAGCAATGTTTGTAGCGCCGTGTGCGCGCGGTTCACGTCTGTGGGGTGTGATAGCCAGTTCGAATCCTGTGATCAATAGTTTCTGTACAAACATGAGTTTTGAGAGCTACCTCTGTATAGGTAATTAAAATATATAGGTATCTATGCTCCATAAGTACATACATGACTACTATAAAGTTTGATATACCTATTTACCTCCGTAATATATCTATTCATAACGCAATAACTGAAAAATGGCACCTGCTAATATCTTTTCATCTTTGGTCGATAATAGTGTATCTATATCTACTACATTTAGTTCGAAGTACATATATTATTTAAACCTAGAATGGACTTAGGAAAACAATCTCTCCCACTTGGTAAATTTTGAAAAAAATATAAAAAAATTATATGACAATTTTATCCTTATTTTGTCAACGGAATAGGATTTTCCCTATTTAGATTTGTTTGAAATAATTATCTATAGATTTTCTTGCACTAAACCTTTTCAATTAAAATTAAAAAAAATGTAATTCTTCATACAATATAAAGAACGTTACATAAATCCGTGTAAATTAAAATGTTACACTGACCTGATATCTCTCCGAAGCTCTGAGGAAGAAAGGCGGCAAGGCAGCAAGCACAGGATGCTGCACCAGCTGCGAAACATCAACACCGTTGGGCAGCGACATTTCCATTACAACAAAATGTTACAAACTATAATCACACGAAGCGCATGTTTCGAGCACTATAACAGAGTGTAACAATGTTACAGCTTATAATACGCGGCGGCACGGAACGTAACAACGAAGCAACGCTCCGGTTCGCGCCAGTTTCAACACTGTTGCTTCTACTCGCCAGAACGCTGACAGTTGCGCTAGAAAGAGACTTCCGAGAGCGAAGCGACACACTGTATTCATGATTCGAACGCATGCTGTCCCTTTCCCTCTGTAGTGTTAACTGTATATGTTGTATCATCCGGTTATATAAAATGTTTTCAGATGTAAGGACGCTACGGACCAATGGCATGCGAGAACGGCCCCGCCTCTGGACTCTCGTTGGTGGAAATACGATGAAACTTAATTTATAAAGGTGACTTTTTTTGAGAACCAGTTTTTACTTTTTGTTGGAACGAAACTCTATTGAATGAGGCACAAAAACACAATTATGTTTGTTATTTGCGTAGAGGATTCTTTTAATGTTTTATTGTTTAAGTTTGAGTTATTGTTGGGGTAATGGCTGGGAGGGTATTATGGGAATCGAATGTTCTTCATATGGTGTGGCGAGATGGCAACGGTCGATAACGCTTTGTTAGTCATTTCGTGGTTATCTACACATCGGTTCAGACAGCGTTAAGCATTAAGTTTTGACAACGCTAATTTAATTAGGCAGCCGTAAAACCGTAAAAATAATAAAAATATCTCCCAGTTTCAAACATCTTTTTAATGCAAATGAATTGGTTCACTGCCCTGGTGTTGAGGTATATCAATGTTCTTAATAAATAAATTCTATCTATTATATACTTTAGGTATATTTTTTGAGTTACAATTATCTTAATTAAAATAACCTATAGAAGGTGTACAAAAATTAAAATGGTTAAATCAAAAATAAAGCCTATTACCCAAAAATATTTAGTAGTGATACTAGCCAGAGTGGAGCAGTGGGACCACATGATGCCCACACCCAATTGTGGGCTATTAGCCCGCAAGTTAATAAAGTGTCAGATCGGTTATACGGCATCTTAATCTAATTCGATGGGAAGGGCGGGCGGAAGGTGACACCAAATTGAAATATTTCAATTTGCTTGGAATTCCATTTAAATTACAATGGGAGGAGACTGGGGTGTTTCTGTGACGGGGTGACAGGGTGCCAGGGAGCCAGGTTACCAGACTTCACAATTATATTAAAACAATTTGTTTTAAAAGATACGTGTTAAACTAAGGAACTTTTATTTAATGATTTTATAAGTTTTATCTATGGTAATAAGGACAAAATGAATATCTTACATGCCGGTTATTGGGTAAAAACCTTTCAAGCTAATTCAATATGAATATGGACCCCGATCCCGGTCTCTTTGAGACATTAAAAACACAAGCCATTATAAAAGGATTACAATCAACGAAACTCAAGTTTAGAGTAAGTATCTCGCTGGCTTCAACCCAGTAATGGCTTCAACCAATGGTCTCTCCTCTTACTGAGAAGGCCTAGAGCATACTCCACCACGCTGCTCCAAGACGGATTAGTAGACAGGCTCAATCAATGGCAAAAGTTTATACGCCGCCCGAAGGCCTTTGGTATGGCAAAAAAATTGCTATCTAAGAACAACAACCGGAACCGATAGTTTTACGTGCCCTCTGAAACACAAAAGCGCTCATGTACTTTTTTCCACTAGTGGAACTCGCCACCGCGCCCGCTGTTGCTTAACGTTTCAAATCACTTGAGGTCAATTCAAACCGCCGGACTATGAAAATTTCAATACCTAAGCACCTTCCGTATACAAAATTATGTATTGTAACACATGTCGTAATAAAAAATATTCTTAACGATATTACCAGAAATTAGCCTCGCTTCGCTTCAAAACATCCAGTTATAAGAAAAAAGTAGTTATTGTGACATAACTGTAACAGACATATGGTATCGCGGACTTATTTGTAGTTATATAAAACAGAAATACTACATTTTACTCTATTATCTACGATTTCCGCAGCGTCGTCGGCATAAGGTTTTTTTTGGTATTTTTTGACACGTTGGGTTACATAATCGAAGTTTTCATAGTGAATCCTAAAGATTTTGAAAATATTTTATAGCCCAAATTCATCAGAAATAAAGTAGAATGCTAATAGTAAATTAATTTTTGAAAACCACCTAGTACTTTCTGAGTCTATTCGCCTCATAGAAACAATAACATTTTTATAATATTAGTATCGATATTATAGGATGTAACATGTCTAGACCAGGAAGCACGGTGTACGACGTCGACTGTATTTCAATTTGGCTCGATTCGATTTATATTACAATGAGGTCGGGGTGTGGAGGGGGCTTTGGGGGGGTTGTAGTATTATTGTGTCTGCATTTATGATGCTTTCAGTCGTGTGTAAATTCAGTTGTTGTTTCATGAACGTTAAATATTAGATATAAGTAATAATCGAATGTATGGTTAATTGAATACTGACGTTCTTGATTGTAGACTGGGTTTTTGTAGCAAACTTTTTCCGCTTGGGTTTTCGCTCTCTTTATAGATATAAATAATAAAATAAATAATAATAAATATCTTTGAACAACTCACACACGGCCATCTGACCCCAAACTAAGCGTTAGCTTGTACTATGGTGATCA
>DWJZ01005629.1:0-13839 GCA_018249125.1 Asbolis capucinus | reverse complement strand
AGAAAAGTTTGACCTGGGTGGGAATCGAACCCACGACCTCCGGTGTAGTAGTCAGGTTCACTAACCACTAGATCAACCAATAATTTATTGTGCACACAAGCAAAAGGAAGAATAGTTTGGAGTAGTACACACAGAAATAAAACAAAGGCTGATGAACAGAAACAAAAGATCAGCGACAGTCTAAGAGGTATACAGAAAAACAAGAAAAAATCGTAAGCAAAGCTTCGTTCCCCGGTGCAAGCAAATACATGCGTACGCGATCACGAGTAAATTGTGACTGGCAGTGGCGAAGGGACGCCAGCGGCCGGCGCAAGCGACCGACACTATGTGAGAGAGGGAGAAAGCACATCAACCGATTTTGTCCGCGAACTTGCATCGATTACCTGATAGTTCGAGTGTCCCGGTTTTAATTTGCGCGTTTGTGTGTATATGTACATATAAATGTATGTTTATATATATGTATATATATATATATATATATATATATACACACATAATGTGTAGTATAATAAATAATACTAATAAAAATAATAATTGTAAAGTCACCCACACCTATCATATCCTATATATTATAATATTAATTTACAAGCCCTTAGCGTGCATTTCCGTTAACCTTAAAATAATTTAATATTAAAATTATCGCATTCATCAAATTGTCGCGTACCTCAATCTATGCGTGTCGTACTAAGAATAGCTCATAATATTTTCTGCTATAAATCTTTTAGTAGTCGGCCACACAGTTATAGTCACGCACATAGTAAAATATTCACGCATATACACTCATACATTTCATTCGCTTGAACAATTTTGAATGTAATTGTTCCAATATTTCCTGCTTGAGTGTTGTGGTTTGCATATTTCGTATTATCTAATATATTGGGGGTAGTAACAATACAAATAAATAAAGTAAAATATACAAACACGCATATAATTTTATTTTATGTGATAAGCAAGCAAAAGAGCAGACAGTCATTAATGCGTTGCCTGCCAGGAAGAAAGAAATAGACTCACATATGCGGGGAAGGGAAAAGAAAGAAGGGAAGCGGTATGTTGCTAAAGCAACTGGGATCAGTGACAAAAGCCATTGACCCCAAATACACCAACAGCATACACTTCAGGACGGGAGACAGAAAAAGAACGGAAATTATGGAAGAAGGCCGGGGAGAAAGAAGAAAAAAACTGGCTCTCAAGCCCCCTGCCGGACCACGACGAATCGTTTGGCAGCTGACTGCTTACGTAAGGTGCAGCGAGCTTTTGTGGGGCTTGGTGTACAATTTATAATAAAGTGCCAAAATGAATCCTTTACTTACCTATTGAAATATTTTAAAAGCGAATTAAATCCCGACTCATAGAAAAGGGGTATTAGAGTATCAATGAATATAATATATATATATATATATAATATATATAATATGGATGCTTGGAAATAATATACAACCACAGCCGGTTCCACCCAAGTTTATTATTTGTAATAATTTTGTATTATTATTTTATATGTATATTATCGAAAATATGTGCTAAGGAGTTTCTTTCGCCGTTTTTTCTCCTCATTATTATAGCACCTTTCCGAAACTGTGTTAGATTCTAAAAAATGACGTTCATACGAATATTGTAAATGCCTACAAGGAATAAATGATTTCACTTTGACTTTAGGGGTGCGTGCCGTAGGATTCGAGTCCAAGACTTCACGTTCGAAAGATCAAAGTTCAAACCAATAGCACTGCAATATTCTTCATTATAATTGAGCAGAGCAAACTAACTTACGACATACAAATTAAATAGAAGTTTTCGTAACACAATGTTGAGCTGAACCGCGAACCCGCATCAGCAATACGTACTCCGAACCTACATAACATTCATTTTCCAATTTCCACAGCTCCAAATCTCCGACAACGGCTGACACGTCCTAACAAAAATTACATTTTATTTCTGCCGCCTAAACCCGAAAATCGAGTAATAGTTTTTTCATCCTAACACACCGACTACGAGTATGAGGGAATAAATTCAACAAATGTCACTTCTTCGAGAGTTAGAACATCCCGAAAGATTTTCACATCGGAACTAGAGCTTCCAAAACTTTGGAGATTTCCGGATAGTTCTAGGATTCACTATTCTACACGAGGACCTAAACTTATTAAATCGTAGTTTTAATAGAATTTTGTTCCTTCTAGAATGCGGTGACTTCTTTCAGAATTATAACATGAAGTGACCATAAATTAGCGATGATCGAGGACGGAGAGTTTACACACCTCTTAAAATTAACGCGATAATTCGCATGGAAGTAGAAACTAGAAACAATAAAGACTGTTTTAAATAATTACAAATTTATTCACATTACTAAAGACTTCAATTTTTAATTAGAAGTACATCTATACTCGGTGCAAATTCGATCTGGAATTTTTCCAATACAAATTTGACGATTTTGTATGGTGGCCATTGGGCAAGCCCGCAAGGCATCGATCGTAAAATATTGGGCTAATGAAGCACCGGTCGATAGAAGCATGGGACGATAATTTGTGACAAACCTTTTTTGAGCATTTTCGTGCTTCGGAAGGCACGTAAGTGGTGTCGATCGATGTCGTTAGATGACAGTTGACGAGGCCATTTTATGGACCTTTGCGCTGCATAAAAATATCCCACAAATGAGTTGGTCACTGACACGTGGCTATAGGGTGACAAGGCTGGTAAAATCCCATGGGTACCCAGCCTAAGAGGCCCTCCGTTCCGAAAGACTGTGAGTTCAGAAGTGAGCAAACATGTTTTAAAAAAGAATAGGTCATAGAAATTTTATACCTATAATGTGCCTACATAAATTAAAATAATAACCAAAGATCGTATAACGTATAATTTATTATAAAACACATATTAATATGCTTTTGACAATAAGGTACATATTTAATTGAAATACACACTTATTACTGTTACTGGAAAACAATCTTAGTAATGTATACAAATTCAATTACTATGTTCCTTTTTTTTCTCAAGGGTTCCATCTTATGAAATTGCCACAGGTGGTACAGTTACGTCACTGCTACTATCTCTTCCACCAATTCGGATTGAGACAGCATAGCCTATGCTCTCATTCTCTTCAATTATGAGGAGAAACTGCAGGTAATGAATAGCTCATTCTAAATCGAAATTTATTTCAGAACGAATAGATTTATCAGTATCGGTAAATTCATCCCTTCAATTTGCTACAGGCATGGATGTTAGATATCCTGCGGAGATAAATTGGTCTCGAAGATATCCTAAATAAAGACAAATGACAAGTCACCGTAGCGAAATGGTAGTTTATTCTTAATGTACCGTTAAATTACTACGTGAATATAAATCACGTATACCATAAAACAATGTATTGTCGATTTTGTTAGGTGTTATGTATGTTGATGGAGATATTCGGATCAAAATATATTTCCTTATTCCTTCACTTGGTTTAATAAACTATTGGACTCGTTCAGCGTGCTGGAGTGTGGTCAAGGCTTCTTCAGTTTACCGGTGCACTTACATGAGACCCGGAGCCTCCCTATATGCGTCTAAATCGCAACCTTCAGTTTGTTTATGGTCACCTAACTTAAATGCATTAATTTCTTCTTTGTTTGACCCTAGTATAGTCCATTAAATGCGCATAGTCCAAATCGTGGTGGGGGTTCAATCTATGGGCCTATCGGAAGTTGATTATCTCTTGCAATGGTGAGTGCTTGTGAGAACATGTGAACACCTGCATTTTTAAGAGTACAAAGTACTCAAAGTTGTGAATCACGAGCCCATTAGTGGGACAGTTATGGGTTGCAATAATGTATCATGGCCACCCTAGTCATCGTCAAGATAACAAGATCACACGAAGGTCGCATACTGGAATATTATGGAATATACGTCATACGATGTTATAGGATGTTACGGAAGGGTACAAGGTACAACATGGCGTAGCTAATTTATGACATCTGTATCATCAGCTGAATATATGTAGAAGAAGTGTATTCGATACTGAAATACCACCGTTTAGGATTATGTAGGTAACCGAAATATATTTCAGAACTTCCATAGCTATACACATGTACAACATGGCATTATTTAAAGATACAAGAATAAATCTCAATATTGAGATATTCTTTGCAACAAAAAGACTCAATTTCAAAATGGCGGATCTCTATGGAGCAACCTTGGCGGTATGGCGTGCTAAATTGCCGTTATAAAGCGACAATAATTTTTTTTGTGTATTTCTTTTTTTGGTTAGAGTAAATATATATTTTTTTAATTTTTAATTGTCTTTTCTAATTTTTCATGGCCTATGCATGCAATCGGTCTCCGCTCACCTAATGGTAAATTATCTACTGCCCATGAACATTAGCAACACATGGAGTATGACTGAAGACCAATGCGTTGCTGGTCGTCTTCTATAAATAATCTTATAATCTGATTTTAAAAAGTTATTCGTGTAAAAGTAATGATGAAAATTTTGCTTACTACTTATTCAAACTTAGAATTCTGAATATGCCAAGTAGAATTCTCTGGAGCTCCATTTTAGTTCGTTATACCTAGCAAATTTTACTAATTACTTCCAATATAGCGCATCCGAATCAGTTTCTATTCCTAAATTAAATAAACCAAATACACCACTTTTTTCTATGTTTCATTCAGCTTCCAAAAGAGAACATTTCGATTAGTTTAGAGGGTAGTTTTATAAGTCATCGTGAGTTCGCACATTCTGTGCGTAATCGCCAGACGATGAGGTTGTCTTCTTGTTGGCTTCGTCTAGTCGTTATTACATAATCTAGCTCTGAACAGATTACTGTGGTGAAAAGTCTTTTAATTAAATGTTTTATATAACATTAATGAGATTACTTATTCATTAATGTAAACACTCTTTTTAACAAAGGGCGGACTTAATGCCTAGTGGCATTCTCTGCCAGTCAACCCATGGTGAAGGAGAGATGTTTATGATAGGTGGCAAAATGAAAATGGGCAAGTGAGAAATGCTAGAAATATAAATCTTTGTATACATACGATTTTTTGATTGAATTTTGCGTAATAAAAGTTCTAGTTTATTTAAATTGCTTCTAGTATGATTGTATGTCCCGTTATTTAGTTACACCTTTTTAAAAAAAAACCGTTTTTCGTTGCAATTTGTGTTACTTTAATAGATTTCAATGTAAAATACAAGGAAGAAAATTAAATAAACAATCCCAAAATTTATTTAATCACGACCTAATAAATAAATATTGCCGTGAAACTAATAAATAGATTTCTTAACCTTTAATCCAAAAATTGTATTGCGTTCATAATTTCGTAGAGCAATACAAAACTTGGGAGATTTGGATTAAAGTTGTTAATAAAGTTACCTCAGCGCGTAAACTTCTTATCGGAGTAATTTGCAGAGGAGGTGAAAAACAGGCGGAGAAAGAGCGATCTTCTGACAAAGAAATTGTGCTAGAAGTATCAATATTTGTTTATGTTACTCGTAACTTCGCTTACTCCATTCTCATTGAGCCCGAAGGTTGTATGGAAGAGATATCTGTTTGATAAAACCGCCTTTCGTCTGCTATCTACGTTAAGTACTTATTTAATAGAAATTTATCCAATCTGTCGAAAAATTATTAACATGAACTGTATTTCAAAATTTTACAATAATGATATATTAAATTATCACCTTGTAAATTCTGCAAATACTGAAACTCCTTGCGCAACTTTATCTCTTCATCTCATATGTAGAATTAAAACGATTTTCAAAAACGATTGACAATAATAATATTATGTTGCATAATACATCCTTAATCTATTAAATACTTCGACAAGACCTCACTGTTACCGACACAGGTCAACAAAATAAAGCATTTCTTGACTAACTTTTATTTAACTTGCGATGTATATTAGTTTTTTGGTTCATTCCACTTCCTCCTATGCTACGAACTGGAATTTTGCATAAAGATACCATCCTGATGACAATGCATTTCATAATATGCGTGACCTTATACTGTGTTCAAGAGTGGCTCCAGACAAGGGAACTCTTGAACTGAACAATACAGTTATGAAGTATTGTATGTTTCTTTGTATTAATACTCTACACGCTATTATTAAAGCTAAAGTATTTAAATATATGTATGAATAAACCTTATTTATTGAGGAAAGAAACAACTGGCCAGTTGGTGACCCCAAATATAAAGTCTACGTTTGGTGTCACCAATATACTAACTAACAGTAGAACACTATAATAACTAACGTAACTGATTTTGTATCAACCAAGCCACTTCTAGAATATGTAAACATCTAGAAACGTCTCTTGAATTATTCAGAATGATAACGAGAGCTATCCTGTTACAGCGATACTACCCCACTCGTCGTTGTCGCATTTTGGAAATATTAGCAATCTTATACAAAATTTGATATATTTATGAGTAAATCTTTATCAAAATCTTCTTCTAATGCAGTTGTATTTATTAATATATAATTGGGTGTTCCTCCACAAATCCACATTGGAGCAGCGTGGTGGAGTATGCTCTAAAACTCCTCAGTATGAGGTGAGATCCGTGCTCTCCTCCAAAATAAACCCACTAAAAATTAGCTTGAAAGTTACAGTTGATGCGAAAAAATGTACAGGGACTCTACTATGAGGGAAATCTATATACAAATTTTATTTTCCTGCAATATGATTATAAGAGATTGTAACAATCTAAAGGCCGCCTTATTTCCAACTTTAGATAGGTTTGCCAAAGCGAAGGTCATTAAATTTTACTAGTAAAATATAAATTAGATAAGGGCCTAACAGTTACAAACTACGAAGATTGTCCAAGTCAAAAAGCTCGCAGACAGGCTTTGCGGATAGCTTTTATTATCTATGATATTCATCGTACATAAAATACCTTTGCAACGTATATAAAATTCCTTTGAAACGTATATAAAATTCCTTTGGACTTGGAATTTATTTCTCGCTTTTACAAAGAAAAGAGAACGTCGCTTTTGTTATTTGCAAAGTTCTATTGAATTTTCAAATAACTTTGCTGTTGCTAATATTATTGTTTGTCGCTTGTTTGGATGACTTTAACTTATATAACTATTATAACCATTATACTTTAAACGTGAAAGACCTAAGCTAATCGTATAATTGTAGGTAAATGTTTGGCAAAGCCCTACAAAAAAAGATATTTCATTACAAATGAGCAAAGCAAATGGTGACATCTACCTCTGTCAAGTTGTATCGCAAGCTAGTAAATACAAGCTATTATAAATGACAGTTATTTAAATTTCACTCTTAAACTAAACGTGTGGCAGATTTAATACTTAATTGTGTGAGGAACTTACGTCGCATATAATAAATTAAATAAATATTTATATCAGAAAATGTATACACGGTTATCAAATCCCAAACTATGTGTTAACTTGTGATGTGGTTACTTGACAAATTATAAACAAACACATATATTTTTTTAAATATAGTTATATTTCATTCAGAGACAAAACAATCCTTTCTGTGACGCATACACCAACATATGTACGTAATATATAAACCTTCTGCTAAGTTCCAACCTATCATCAAGTAGAGAGGCAACTTCAATCACCTCTTAGGGCATCTTGAACTGCAGGCATTTTATTACATCAGTTCTTTATATAAACTCTATATATTTTTTATAATACATACTATATTCAAGATAAACCAGAAAATGGAACGACTAGAAAAGAATAGAGACGATTAGTGGAAAAAAATTACAAAAATAACTTTTCACTCAACTATTGGCCTTCGATCATCAAAGTTACATGAATAAGAGATACCCACAAAACACTGTTTAAAAAGACATACACACAGACACACAAAGCCTTTGACAATGGCTTATAAAAAAAACTGAAACTATCTTCCAAGAAAATAGTTCCTCTTTCTCACTACAACAAGTACCCAACTAAATCCCTACAATCGACTTTTGAATAATTCAGAATTATAACGAGCTCTGAGACTATCTCGTTTCGAGCAATACTACGTTCCCCTTTGTCATATTTCGGGCGAGTCATAAGGTTTCATGGGAATATTTCACAGCAATTTCCATGGCTTCTCCATTACTTCGAGTATGAATCATGGAGACGTAGTGTTAAAATTGTCTACCTATGTTTCTTGTATTATGTTACGTTGAGGAAGTTCATGTTCATCTATTTTATAAATGCGAAAGATTGTGACACTGGATGCTTGTTACTCCTTCACGCAAGAACTACTGAATGGATTCGAATGAAATTTGATATTGAGATAGATTATAGTTTGGAATAACAGATTAAGTACTTTTCACCATCAATAAATATGTCTGTTATGTTTAAGTTGGTATATTTCGCACCTTCATTATAAGAGACTAGAAACTGCCCGCGCTTCGCTTCGAAAGAAACATTTACCAAAAAAGTAGTAATTGTGACATAACTCTTAGAGTTTAACATGCAGTAGATCACGTTGCTCTATTGTCAATAATTTCCACAGCGTACGCGATATAAAGATTTTTTTGGTACTTTTTTCACACGTTGGGTTACATTGTCGAAATTTTCACGCGGGTCCCTAGTTTTTCTCGTATTCAATAAAGCCTATGTTCATCAGGGATAATGTACGATTCTAATAGTAAACGTTTTTTTTTAATCGGTCCAGTAGTTTCGGAGCCTATTCAATTCAAACAATCAAATCTTTCCTATTTATAATATTAGTATATATCAAGATAACATTTTTGTAAACTGTGATTGTAAATACTAAGACCGCAATTTTTTTTTCTGTACTAGTTACCGCTGATAAAAATAGTTAATAATTCCTACATTGTAATATTCATGTTACAAAAAAAGTAGCTGTAATGTTAGTATCCAAAATTTTAAACCGTAAATTAAGATAGAATTTTAAATCTAAGTATTTTTTGCATTATACATATCAACTGGGATCAAACTCAAACCAATACCAAAACTAGTAATAACGCACAGCGTTTCAGCAAACCGACAAAGACGATGTATTTCTGTACCACTCCTGGCTATTTATATGCACCCTAAGCTGATGTCTGTCGCAATTAGGGGCGAGTAGGGTTGCCACCTACTCAAGTTTACGGACGTCTTTAAGGCTCTTTGAAAATGATTAGTATTTCGAATCACAGGTTTTTTGTTACAATCTCTAAATAGAATTCGAATTTATTTTGTCATCGCTTGTCCAAACGAAAGGTTTATATAGATTTGTCTCTGCAAACAATTACTTCTAAAAATATCTACTTTAGTCCACTCTTTCTATAATGTCGAGCAGAAACCGTATGGAGCTCCGAAACTATAATGAAAACAGATGATCTCAACCCATTCATGGCCCACTACTGAGCACGAATTACTTTTCGTGACTGAGAAGGTTTAAAGCATACTCCAACTCCATCACGCTATTCCATAGCGGATTGGTGGAGTGGAAAGCGGCAATCCGATAGGGCTATTACGTAATTTGCAAACTGTATGCGATTACGAAAATTTTCTCAAGGATTGCACGTTGACCGTGTGAGTACCAAACCACACAAGGATGGCCTAGACTTATCCTCTATAAAGGGGATAGGAGTGAAAATTTACTAAGTGCAACATTTCGTAGCCACTTTTACGATTCAAGTAGAATTTTTAATAGCTTACCATCAGGTGGGATTGTAGTCAAGCATTAACTTATAATAACATGCAATATATACTATGTATATACATATATTAAAGTTTCGATGTTGACAGGCCGCGTGGTCTAATTGTTAGTGAAACTGACTGCTACATCGAAGGTCGTGCGTTTGATTCCCATCCAGGTCAAACTTTTCTGTGATGAGCAGGAATGTTTGTCCTGTGTGTCTGGGTGTATCTATAGCAGTATGTATTTAAAAGTATGTATGTATGTTTATCAATTACCTGATCACCAAAGTTCAAGCTAACGCTTCATTTGGGGGCAGATAGCTGTGTGTGTTGTTGTTAATAAATTAATTAATTAATGACCAGATAAAAATTCGCTTCTTTTTAATGCCAACCCTATTAATAATATATACATGTTTTCACAAAGTTCTGACGACTATAAAAAAACTAGTCTCTAGTACGTACATTGATAAGAGGTGTTATTCCAGACGCAAACTATCCCTTTGCCGAATTTCATTCAAATTTGTTCAGTAGTTTTCATGTGAAGGAGTACCAAACATCCACCCATTCATCCATCCTTACAAACTTTCACATTTATAATATTAGTAGTAATAAAAATTTCCACCATTCATCCATCCTTACAAACTTTCACATTTATAATATTAGTAGTAATAAAAATTTCCATAACTGTAAATGAACAAGAACCTATTCCTATACACGGCTTAATATAATTATTGGCTGCATGCGTCTTAATTTTTCCTTTTTTTTAATTTAACAAAAAAAAATTACAATATTAAATAATATGCATTCGTGGCATTTGTCGGCAGTATATAAGTCTGTAATAAGTAGGTATATATTATTTTGTATGACACAATAATATTAATATAGAATCAAATTACGGACAACCGGTCAGTTCAGTTAATTGAATTAATTGTGAACCCGCATCTCCGCTATCCTGCCTCTACCCTTGTAAACACTTTGTTTGAGATATGAAACATATTGTCCCTTTCTTATTGAAATCAGACTACTGTCATAAAATTTCATTATTTGAAATCCTCAATACATATGTATATAAACGCACAGCATAAATTTGGCACAGTTAAAGATTCATACTTCGTTTCCGTGCAAATACGATCTGGAATGTTTAACAACAAACCGTTGCCTAGTAACCTGTGACAAAGAGAAGAATTAAACTTTTTGTTGATTTAACAGTTTTGAACTCTTTTGTACCTACCATTACATTTTTAAAAACTTCTACTTGTAAATCATGCTATTTGCTTGGTGACAAATGCATAAAGTGTATTCAAACGAAAATCAATAAATTATATAAGTATAAAACAAAATACTTCATTAGGTTAAAGGTTGTTAACTGCTTTATGAAATTAAGGATGTCAGAGTATGAATTTGTGAATGATGTTGTGTGTTGTAACTTTGTTGTGTAACTGGTATGACTATATTGATTTATAGTTTGTATTTGTTCCTTGATCAAAACATAGTTATATAATCTTTTCAATAAATAACTCAAAACATATAATGAATATTTTATTGGAAAAAACCTTAATTATGTAAGTTGGTGAAAACCCTACAAAAGATTTTTATGGTGTGTTCACATTTATTCCGGATCGAAGTTGCACAGAGTATACATATATGGCGCTATAAAATAAAGTTTTAGTACATTTAAAAAACTTACCCTTACTGCCGGTGCTGACTTGGCATTGATACAAAGCATCGTCGTCTAGCGTCACCTCTCTGATATCCAGAGAATAGTCGCCTGAAAAAGAGAGTTTAGATTAAACTACATTATAACCTAATTTTAAACTGACAGACGAAGCATCGGCTTTCCATCGGCCAATTGGGACTTTAAGAAGGTAGATGGTATAGGAAGGTGGGTGGTACCAATACCACCAAATGGTTAAGACAAGCGGAGGATCATATGTTATGGTACAGGGTAGATTCAAAAGCAGTAGCGAAATTATAGCCTAATGGTTTGAACGTTGGCCTTTCAAATGAGAGGTTCTAGGTTCTAATCCTGCTCCGCGCTCATCTAGATTTTAAAGACTTACTGATAAGCATATCAGAAGTTAATCACTTGCTGGTGAAGGAAAACATCGTGGGGAAACCTGAACTTCCAGAAGTTTTCATTAAAATTCTCAAAGGTATTTAAAGTCCACAAGTCCTCTTCCCTCTCTTCAGTTCTCTCCCTTCTCCCCTTCCCTTTCCCCTTCACAGTCAACACCACATCTATATATTCGATACGAACAACTTTGGTTCCTTAATTAAACCTCTTAAAGTCTTTCTCTTTTTTCGCGAACAAATGGCACATTCTTCCTAGTTCTATATCTAGCTCTGTACCAAGTTTCATCTAAATCACTACTATAGTTTTGGCGTGACGTGGCGTGACGGCCGTAATGTGGCGCGCGTGGCGTGGCGCACGTGGCGTGTACTTTTGGCGTGGCATGACAAGATAACAGATAGATAAGAAATAGACGGAAGGCTTCAGAGAGAGAGTTATGTACTTCCACATTTTAATACTAGTTAAGATGTTTTACACCAGATGGCGGCCAAGCAACCCGCTTACCTGGTATTTAATACTTAAAACCCGTCAAACATCACAAGAATCCTGCAAAGTAATGGAGCAGACGATCCATTTACGTCGTAAGAATGTTATAATTAATGGAATTAACCATTCTCATTTGACGACAAATAAGGAGACTCCATATTTTTTCTACTTGTCTTTGTGCGATAAAAACATGCTTTGCTAGTAATTATAAACCTTTTTGGGTACATAAAGGCTTTGGATTTTAAAATAATCGAGTATTCTTTTTTAAGACTATCCATTAATTTGATAATATTGTTTCATGTTCTATGAATCCTTAGTAATGAAATGCAAAGAAACCTCTGTCTGTTTGTTATCTCATCACGCCTAAACTACTAAACCGATTTTGATTAAACTTGTTACAGTGGTAGAATAAAAGTTGAGGGATAATATAGGCCAGTTTCTTTCGTGACAAAAGGATTGACGAGTAAAAATATAGGATGGAAGTTCGTTATCGAATATATGTATAAGCATGACAGTTTATATTGATGCACGAGATGGGGTTGTATTGTATTTTGGGGATTGTAGTGGTAAAGGGTAGGGCGTGAAGAAGGAGGATGAATATAGTGGTGAAGAGGGGGGATGAAACAGAGAGAGAGCGAGAGCTATCATGCCGATGTATTCGCAAAATGTCTTTACAAAAAAGTATTTTTATAATAACAATTTTATTTAGGCATATAATATGACCTAAAGTGACGCCCATTTTCTAAACTATAGCCATTACATATCTAACAAAAGCATACAAAAATAGAACAACAACGCCTCCGTCTCCTCCCCAAAACCAATTCCTGTTTTTACTAAAGCCAACTAACACAGATGTACACAGCGTTTGCAAAATCAAGTGGTATGCAACGTTACTGCAATTCTAGTATTGATCTCTACTTGACACAAAACTGGACAAACACGTTCGATGATGGAGCCACGAATGGAATTTTAAATGAAAAAAAAACTCAGCTATATTTGTAGCGAAGAGCTTTTAATTGGAGCAATTGAAAGTCTGTAAAGGCGGTTTACAGTGTTTCAATGTTTGAAGCTACTTTATAAAGTCCTGTACACAAAGATTTTTCAAATCTTATTAGTGAATCTGGCCAGTGGGCCAGTTGGTCTAGTGGTTAGGAAAGCTGAGTACTACGCGGAGATTGTAGATTCGATCCCCAGTCAAAACAAACTTTACGGAAATTGTATGGGTGAAAATTAGTGTAAAGGCACGTAAAGCCGTCCATCGGTCTCGGTTGTTATCATCAGGAGTCACGTTGGAGGAGCATGGTGGAGTTTGGTCTAGATCTCCTCAGTTGTAAGGAGATAACCGAATTCAATACTGGGCCATCAATTGGTTGAAGATCTTTTTTTTGAGTTTAATGAATTATATTTTTTATCTCGAAAGTATCAAGTCTAACTTGTGCTATGGTGATCAGACAACTGATAAACAAACATGCTACTAAGAACTCAGAAGCTACTTTTCAAATGTCGCTGAAATTTAAATATCGGATCGGATTTCGGACATACAAAATTTGTATTCCGAATAAAAATTTATGGGCTATCCCAAAGAAATACAGTCGAATTTAAAACCTCCTAATTTTTTAAGTCGCATATAAAAACGAATACAAGCGTAGAAATTTCGTAATGTAAATTTTCTACCATCAAATAAGTTAATGCATCTA